>JBBMOE010000042.1:476579-673517 GCA_037975065.1 Chaetodon trifasciatus
ACTCCCACCCATAACTACAGTGGGCACCTGTCCTTGAAATGCCTGAGTTCAAATCAGCCTGTCAGACATCCAAAGAACTCTTTTTCCCTAACAGTGGATGGTAGTAATTAGTGTCAGCTAGCCTAATTAATGTCAAATCTCTTGGACGAGGTAGAGGCCTGAGGACGCAACGTAGCCTGTTACTGCTTGATCAGCCAGCACACAAACACTTTGAGCCTTCTGTGGGAAGTTAATAAATATACTGCTATGACAAGAAAATTAAAAAAAGAAAGAGCAAATCATTATCAACTCCATTCCTGTGAACTGAATTTTTAGGAATAGTTAGCTAACAGTGGCACATGTGCTATGTGTTTGCATACCTATGAAGGAAAATCTGTCTTTTAAGTCTCAAAAACTCAGCCCTCATAGGTTTGTCTGTTTTCCAGAAACACTCATAGTTTCAAGTGCACAACCTCCATGCCATGTCATTGCATCCTCCTGGAGTAGCATGTTAATTTTCTTAAATGAAGATACAATTATTAAGAACATTCCAAGCACACGGATCTACATACAAAGTGAATTATTCTGCAAGGAAGTTTCTTTGGACATTTTGGTTCATTTTAAGCTTGCCACTTCTGCAACCCAAGACAACTTTGAAACCAGTAACCCTCTAAGAATACCAAAAGTGTATGTTGAAATGTTCGGTGTAGTGAACGTTGCACCCTGTAGGAGCTGCTAACAGCACCTCAGTGATACATGCAGTGTAGTTTCTGGCATTGCAGAGGAGTGGTGTGTGTGTATATGTCTCTGTGCATGTGTGGCAGAGATAATTATCTGTACTTCATGTGCTGTCTGAAAGTGGGAAGGCAAAAGTTATAATTAACACTACTGTGAGAGAAACCTGTGCTGCCTGGTGGACCTCACCCTGTCTCACCTCACTGTCTTTCTGCTTGACTAGTGTACCAGGACCCACCTGCTTGTTTGTCAGACTTTCAGGCTTGCTTTCCACCAAGATGCCTGGCTGTTTTTTCCACCTCATGGAGCTGAATGATGACCTCACTGCTGTCAGGATAAAATCCTCACGTATGATTTTTGATCACATTTTCTATCCATGCAGCAGCTTTTTAGCTTCATGATGTCTGGTGTGGTGACTGCACACACAGAACTCATAACACTATTCTCATTCCTGTGTTCTGTGTTGGCTGGCTGTGTGGCATTCTTGCCTCTATTCATCTGTCTTTCTCTTTTTGCTGATCTGTCAGTCTGTCTGGAAGTCACTGGGGCAGACAGAACTGCAATCAAACAGCTTGTTCAGTATCATCTGTTCACGAAACCAATGTAATAGATCTGTTAACATAGCATTCACTGTGTACAACAGTGAATCCAAGCCACTGGCCATATTTTAGCCATTTATCAACTGCTCTTTGTTCTCTCTCTTATTGCAGCCATCTGTCTAAACCTCAACACTCAGCACTCAGTCTTCTTTCATCTCTGTGTCTCAAAAGCCAGGATTGCATTATTCATTATGAAAATTTACTTGGTATCGATGATGTGGGTTTTCACACACAAACACATGCACATACACACACACGCACACACACACACACACACACACACACACACACACACACACACACACCTAATTATAAAGTGATTAGAATTCCTTTTTAGTTAAGGGGACAAGAGCAAATTTTGAAATGATGAGGACAGTGACGTTGTGACCAGCAGGATGATACAGAATCTTGGTCCAACAATAAGATGTCACTGATGGTTTTTTTATTGTTGTTTCATAAGATTCCAATCTGTTCTTGTATTTCATACGAAGTAGGCTTAATGTGCTTTACAGACAACAAACATACACATTAGTACAATACAGTTTATGTTTGTGACAATGGGTTTTTTTGAGGGGAGGTTTGTATAAAATCCTCCATCGTCAGTCCATTGTCTCTACTCCACACAGTGAGTGGTCTGATGCTCAGTGCCATCCTGTTAATGCTTTTCACACAGTTGATGAGTTCTTTTGTCCACTCTTTGCAGGCTCAGTTTTTCAGGTTTGCATATGATCAGCAGGGGGCTGCCCAACTCTCCAAAAACAAGGCTCAGGTAAATCTCAGGGAATGGGTCTCTCTGGTTGGTTTCAGCAGTTTCCCAACTGTACACCATAGGAGGCTATGGGCTCCTATGGAGGCTCCTCTCCTTTCCAGAGAGCCTCTGCTTCCAGAGCTCCAGGATCCTCTGAGCCATCGGGACAGACCGGGTGGCTAACACAGCGGGCATCATTCAGCACCGGCCCTGTTTTATTCACCTTCTGTTTCACGCTTTGTTCAGCATAGTGCCACTATGTCATCAGCATGGGCATGATGCTGCCTCAGACGCCCAGCCTCTCCCTATGGATTTACAGTTGTAAAGTGGAGGAAACCCACTTACCGTAAAATTTTGAATCAGTTAAGAACAGGGCAACATCCATCCCCAGGTTATTAACACATCTTGCCATGGGGTGGTAGGTTACCCTTTTTTGGTAAGAGGTGCAACAACAGCCCTGTGGCAGGACAACTGTTCTCTCTCTTTTTACTTTGCAAAAAACTGAAAAGGTATTCTGTTTTGTCAACATTGTATCATGCTGCTGATTAATTGCACAAAGCAAAAATCCAGTGTTACACAATCAATAATTTCCATCTGCTGAACTGAATTAGACAGATCCTGATGTATTTCTTCATGAGATGAGTTTAGTCCTAAGATTAATGTTTAAACACTAGTTATTAAATATAATGCATGATGTAGCACAACTGTTCATTTGCCCTAAAGCCTAATATTGTGCTTTAATAAACTGAAGCACAATATCAGTGTTTAATTAGCATTCTTTTTGTCAGGCAAGGTGGAGGGCCTCCATCTGTGCAAGCATAGTGCCTCCATTTGTTAGCATAGTATGAAGCAGGGACAGCATAACTTCTTTATTCTCAACATAATTATTATCATCATCATCATCATCATCATCATCATCATCATCATCATCCAACAAGAGCTCAAACTCAAAATCTACCATGCAGAAAATTTGATTATGAAATCTCACTGGTGGCAGTTAGTTAGGGTGTTTTGATGGCAGCAGTGAATGCAGAGGATGAATACACAGCTGTTCAAAGAGGAACCTACACCTTTCCACTTTAATTTCACCTCAAGCCAAAGCAAATAGCAAACATGCAGAGGAGAGCTGTTACTGAAAATATTCCTACTGTGTCTAACGGAGGTGGTACAGCTGTTGAGAGAGAATAGAGGTCTCAGCAGGGCTGAGAGGCACGAAGAGAAGGTGTATTTATCCTCCTGCTGAGACCAGAGCTATTCTGCAGTGCTTCATCTCTCACTGGGCTGTTCTGTCCGAAGGGGAAACTCCCCCATCTGTTCCCCTGCAGCGAAAATCTCATTTGGCGGAATGAGACGACCTCACTGATCCTGGCGGCCTATGAGCTTCATGTGATGGTGGGTAGAACGTGTATGTCTGTGTGTGTGCTGTCTCTGTAGTCTCATAGAGAAGGTTGTGTAATAGGCTGTACTCAAAATGACAAAATGGACATAAAATGCACATATTGTGCCTATACAGGAGCAAGGCAATGGGAATTCCTTGTGTTACACTGTTAATTATTGAAAGACCTTCTGACATTGGCTCCTATCTTTGCTATTTTCTGCTATATGCATTACTTTGTGTGTGTGTGGATAGTGATAATCCATATTATTATGGTATACAAATCCCATGAAAAGATCAGTATTGCCTGTGTAGCCAAAGCTTGATATAGAGTTGTTATTTCACAGACCTCCATTGTTATCATTGCACTAGGTGAAATGTTCCTTGATTACTATGAATATACACTGGAGTTTATTTTGACTCAATCCCTCATACCAAAAGTGTAAAAATTTTGCTTGGATTGTTCTCCTCCACATCCAACCACACTTCTTTGTTACTAGCAAGGCATCCATCTGTAAAGGCTTCAGTTCAGGAAAAACAGGCCATACATAAGATGAAACATCAGCTTGATACACATGATGGTGTGTTGGGTTCTGTAAATCATACCATGAATTAACTCACACCTTGTTTCAAGTGATGACATACAGACTTTATCAGAACTGACCCAAAAGATCTAAGCTAAAGCCCAAATAAACTGTCCATCCATTTTATAAAATTGATCCTGTATTGGACATTATTTGAGAATTATATTTGAATGGTTTTACCTCTCATCACCTAGGTTACGTAGAGGATGGAGTTACAGAGCAGCTGAGCAATGCCTGTGGTTGTGTTGTGCAAGAATTAAAGAATTAAAGACATGTACTGTTGTGTCCTCAGACTCATGATAAGGCTTGTCTGAAGATGTGGAATATTTATGTAAATGCTCACAGAATGGTATTGTATGTGGAATATTGTTGAGTTATTGGTTAAGTTATGACTAAAAAAGTACATCTACAGTACTTTTTACTGCTGTTTGACTGACATTTCCTGAAAACTACAATGCCTGTGGAATAATTTTACTACACAAGAAATTATTTCATTTATTCATGTTGATTAAACTACATATTTGTGACATAAGCTGATCCGGATGTCAAGTCTGCCAACAGTAGCACACTATGAGTGGTCATTAAGACTAGAAAAGTGATATATAAATACAGTCCATTTCCCATTTACTCCTACCTTTTCTGCAGAAAAAGGGCTGTAGTCCTTAAACCCAGAAGAGATTCACCAGTGTAAAGGGAAGTGGTGTTAGACAGGACCAGCTCCATGCCTTCAGAATACAAAACAATGTGGCCACAGAGATCAAAAGTAGTTGGACCTACTGCATCAACCATACCCATGCCAGAGAGCACTACTGAACCTTGAGAACCAGGACTTGAGAGCACCGGGACATGGTCAATAACACAGGACACAGCTTACAAAATCCAAGGTCCCAGGAGCAGAGATCACCAGAACATGGCCTCCAACACCTAGAATTCTGGGACCACAGAAGATCAGAGAATGGGCTGTTGTAATAATACACCAGAGCGGGCCAGAGCACCAAGGGTTCTGTGGTCCGAGAGGGGTATAGGTCAGCTGGGGGCAGCCAGGGTATGACCTTCAGTGGGCTGAATGTTGTTTTAAAATTTACATAAATCAATAAAATATTTGGCATGAATATCACAGTTCATGAATGTTTCATATGCTGACTAAATACCATAAGACAATTTGAACTCTCAGCTGCAGTATTTAAAGTATAGAGTAACCCACTGGAAACCAGATATACAAGTTTCCCACCAGCAACATGCATTTGTGGAACTGATAGAGGAAGAAGAATCTCAGAATTCCTCATACAAAATAAAATAGAATAAGTTATGCTAAAACTACACTTTTTAAGTTGATGTGGCAAATTTGTTAGCAAACAGCCCCATATGTAGACATCCAGCAGTTATGGAATAACATTAGCACTCCCCTGCAGCTGTATAGTGTGCTCACTCTTCTTTTAGCTCTGTTTTGTTCTTCACCAACTCCTGAGGGAAATATATGGCTCTTTAGCTTGTAATTACTGCACTATGTTCACCAGCTTAGTTGCTGTGTCCATCCTGTGTTTGGTGCTTGACAGGAAGAGGCAATTATCAGAGTTCTCTCATGGAAACCAAAAGCCAGAAAACCAAAACAATGTGCTGAAAGATGTGATGTGATGCAATAAGCACTATAGCATAGGGGAGTGCTGAGTATGATGATTCTGATAATGATTTTAGTTACCTCTTTCATATAAAAGTAGTCATGTGATCCATTGATATTTTAAGAATATTGATTGTAGCCAAAATAAAGTCTAGCCACAAAGATTTTATCAGATTTTTTCATCTTACTGTAAATGAGGAACACCCCATTCTACAGGCGAAAAAGAATAATGGCCATATGTTCATTACATTATATATCTGAGGTATGCAATTACAACAGTTAAATATTAGGATGTAACTTACCTGCTTGTTATGGTTCATTTTGTAATAAACACCAGTTGTATCTGTTTCAGAGAGCAACATTTTTCTACGAAGTACAATTATGGACTCCAGCTTCTGTGTTTTGTAGACAGAATTTCCAAAATTTTCAGTTTCCATGTGACACTGAAGGTTGGTTGTTAGCTGTGCAATTATAGCATTGCATTTCGAAGATTCTGTTTCAGACAACTTTGGTAAAACAGGATAGATGATGTGATCTTTATTCCCTCCATGTCTACAACCATGAGAGTTCAACCAGAGAGAGAGAGAGAGAGAGAGAGAGAGAGAGAGATGAATAAGAAACAGCCTCTGTGATGCCAGCAACTCCCCAGGATACATTTTAATTTTCTGTAATACTGTGTACACTATGTCCCTCACTGTGTGTGTGTGTGTGTGTGTGTGTGTGTGTGTTTGTCTGTGTGTGTGTGTGTGTGTGTGGGTGCGTGTGTGTGTGTGTGTGTGTGTGTGTGTGTGTGAGAGAGAGAGAGAGAGGGAGAAGAGAAGAGAGAGAGGGGGGACTTGTCCTGCAGTGAAGGACAAGGGCAATCTAATCACGCTGAAGACTGTTTTGTGCCAGGCTGCTGGCTGTACCCTGCACATCATTGTGTATTAAGTGGTGGGCTCGCGTAAGCTGAAACAAGTTGTCATTCGTAGTTTCTCATTTTTCTGTGCATAACTTTACAGTATTTCCAATACTTGCTGCTGCTATATTCTTGACAGCGAAATATTCCATTATAATGATACAATATCATAGTCACACAATGCAAAACTTCCAGGTGGTTATGCCAGTCTACCCAGACCACCTGGTAAGGTCCACAGAGGCAAACTCTGGGCCAGTTTGGAGCTGTTTCTTTGAGTTTTGTGAGATTATCATGACCACCTGAGGAGATGAAGAAGTGATATGTGCCTGTCACTTATCTCTCCAGTCAGTTCAGGACCTGCACTTCCCTTATTGTCCTACAGTGGTCTTCAATCAATCAGTCAATCAATCAATCAATCAATCAATCAATCAATCAATCAATCAATCAATCAATCAATCAATCAATCAATCAATCAATCAATCAATCAATCAATCAAGCTTTATTTATATAGCACTTTTCATACACAGTGAAATGCAACACAAAGTGCTTTACAAGACTTTAAAACAATATGAATAAAAACGGAACAACACTAAAAACCCATCCCTCCCACCCTTTGTATGTACACACCCCGAACTACATGCACACACACACACACACACACACACACACACACACACTCTCACCACAAATAGTAGGAAGAGTAACGAGACATGGCAGGACACTGAGGACACTCAGGGTATTCCCTCCTTCTCAACACCCCCCTGATCACAATTCCCTCATCAGCTCCTCGCCTTCCTGTCCTGTTGTTCTGCCTGCTTTGTTTTTGGCTCACTGCCTACCTTCTTGGCCTGCTGCTCAAGCCTGTTTGGTCTTGGTCACCTGTTCTGCTGCATGTTACTGTCCTCTGCTTTCTTTTTGACTAAATAAACCTTTCTACTTCACCTGATTTGATTACATGTAGTGAAAGCAGAGACTCAGTTATCAATGCAAATACTAGCTGGAGCACTACCTAGCCCAGTGTTATCTGTGTGTAAGTTACTGGCAATATCATTAAACAACTTTACTGAGAAATATGCACGATGTGAGCACAATCTAAAATAAAATTAAGTCTTAAATTGCCCTTTTTTTACATAAACATGTGTTATTTTGAAAGTACACAGAGTTGTGTAGATCTGACAAACAAATTTGAAGTCTGAAATTGTGGGACAAATGAGACATGATTGGAATGTTTTGTTTATTCTTCTTTTTCATAGATTTGTTTTCTTGTTAGTTGTTGTGTGACAAAGATAGGGAACATGTGCAAAACACATACGTCAATTTACAGCAAATAGACATAAACCCACAAGAAATCTGGATGACCATGAAATCTGGATTGCCATAATTCCATGGTGGTAAAACTGAAGAGGGGAGAGAAGGAACAGTGGTTCCGCAGAAATGAACTCCATGGGGGTTCAGCGTTTATTTCCTCATTCCTGTTCTCAGGAAAAACAAATCTGAACCTTCACCTCTGGGATCTTCTACCATGAACCACTCAGTTCTTTTCAAACACACTTGATTCTATAGTCAATACAGTTACATTGGTTAATTAAGCAATACATCACGACAGGCCGTGATATACGCTCATTATACCACAGCTAAGGGGCATTCTTCTTCGAAAACCCCCTTAGCTTAGCTTTTATAAAACGGTTACCAATAATGGCAATATGAAAGAGGAATACACAATAGTTTTCATGTAGTTTTTAATTAAACAGAAATACATATTGTCTAATAAAATAGCCCCGCTGTGAAAAAAATAGTCCTACCTCTCCGTACGTTAGCTCTGCATGTCGTCTATTCCTCGCCTTTTTTTGGGAGAAAGTCACTGCTCAATCAACTCTACCATTGTTAACTGTATCTGGAGGTGAAAGTTAACCTTAAACATGTGAATTCAACTAATTTAGTCTATTTGTTAACGTTGTCAAAACACTGCAGCAACTTTTTGCTCCCTGCTGTAACAGTTTGTTGTCATGGATACATTGTTGCTTCTCTGACAATCAGCGTAAACATGCGAGGCCCCCCTGCAGTTAACTATGAGTGAGTGGTCCGGAAGAATCCACCCAAAACCTCAATGAATGAGAGTTTTTTTTTAATAGTTTTAGCTTTGAGTGATCACTGACTTTATTAAGCTGACTATATGTGACATCGCGGCAGGCACCTGGAGACGCAGCAGCGGCATCTGAATATGTTGTTAACGCCTTAAAAAAATAAACATCAAAACCAACTACTTTTTGCTGTGTACTGTAACAGTTGGTTGTTGTCATGGAAACATTGTTGCTTCCCTGAAGCGGAGTAATATGCTGTGATAAGACTTTTTAGAATAGTAGCTGTGGTATACGCTCATTATATCACAGTTAACAACCAATCAGATTGCCGGATTTCACCTTTTTCCGTTTTATAATGTAGAACAGTTTGCAGATGGATCTTCAGGAGATCAAATTACTATTTGGAAGAAACTGGAGGTCAAACTGGCCTTTTTGTCTTTCAGGAAATGAAACACAAAAACGATCTACCATCCTACAGATAAATGTCCTGAAAGACTGTCCTTCTGCTTAGCCTGCGAATTCACTTATGGGCCAAAACAAAAAGTGCCAAATCTATAAAGTTTGACTACACAGAATATATACTTATGACAGACCTCTGTTTAATCTCTACAAAATCAAAGATTAAAGTCATTAGTCATCATTTGGCCATCAGTCCTATTGGTAACGATAATAGTGTACTCACCAACAAGTTAGTTGCTGAGACCTGGGAATACAATGACATGGTTATTGTACAAAGATATTTGCTCGGACAACAAACATGAGCAGTCGCTTCATCAGACATGTTTGTTCAATTATCTAAGCATACATAAATATTCACAAACAGACCACTCCAAAATTACCAGAAACCTTTCATGTATGTTGAGTTTAGCTTTCAAATTTTAACGCAACTCTTATTTATTTATACTTCAATTTATTTTAGTTAAATTCCTGACAAACATTTTACAGTTGTAGTTGGTTGAGGAGAGAGCTTTAGATACTTCTTACACAGTTCAGGCTTTGATTGCATGGCTAAGGGAGTGATCAGTCCTTTGTTAATATGCAGATTGCAGGGATAGCCTCAGAAAGCATGAATAGGTTGCTTGCAGTCATATGACGTTACATTCAAACAGAGGGCCAGAAGTAAAAACTGCAATCGATGAGATGAAGGAAAGGGGCTGGGCTAGTTTACATGAAATCTGCTGAAAGTTGACCTATACGTTTTGGTTGTTAGCAAGGTCAACCACTCGCAAAGGTCTGGTGAAACGCCCCTAAAGACGTGGATCGTCACTAAACAAGGCAGGGTATGTTATTTACGTTCAGCTGTCTTATGTGAAGCTGTTAAGCCTGTTTTAACAAGTGTTAGTTGTGTTGCTTGTTACTTTAAATCTATCTCCATAGATTTAAAAGAATAGCTCATGTTAAACCATTTCCATGATTAGCCGACTCAGCTCCTCCCAACTGTAACAAGCAGGCAAACTGTCTGCTGTTAACAAGCAGTTTTTTACCTGTATTTCTCTGTCAATTTCTTGCATTTTTCACCCTTATGAACAACAACATTTGGTACTCAATAAAAGCTCCTCCTTGTTTCTTGGTTTGATCCATCTGAGCAACTGTAAACAACGCAAAACATATTTTGAGCATTTTGAGTGTGTGTTATAATGCTTCCTATGCAGAAAGTCTCTTCTGGCCCTCCATCTGCAGTTCGCGCCACAACAAAAGAGTGACATGACATCATCTGCAAAGAACCTATGAGCCAACTCACAACCCTTATGTATAAACTGTGGCCAGGTAAACTCACACAGTTTCATATTAATGCTTGTGTACTGTATAAAACAACAGAGGGGCCTGAATCACTGTTCCTGCATAATGGGTTATGCTCTCATGTTACTGCTGCCATCAATGATCACTTATCCAAACACATTCAGTGACCTCCAACAACTCCTCTTTATATAATACAATGCATATGAAATGTCTGCAAATGGACTGCGATAACTGAATTAAATAGATTCTGTGTGTCTTTGTGATAGAAAGGGAGGTCTGAAAAAGAGAGCTGAAAATGACAGAGTTTGGGTGTTTGATTCCCACTGAGTCCAGTATGAGAGGTGAGGAAGAGTTCACATGTGAATCATTCTGATACTGTCAAATTTGGTTTCAATCACTGCAGCCGAATTTAAAAATGGTTTACTAGCACTGGGCAATATGGCTTCTTATTAATTATTTGTTCTGCAGAAAAACAGACGAACTTAGGGATCAAAACATATGACAGAACCACCTCTTCAACATGACACTGTGAGGAACAAGACTAAAGCTCCCAGGGAGCACAGCCAGACCAGAACCAAACACAGCCTCTGAGGCTGACGGAGCACCCTTGTGTGTGTACTTCATCAGCGGAGGGCAGCAATTGAGCTCCTGCTGCTCAGACTGATCTCCCCTCTCCACCCAGCCTTGGTCCCTCTGGCCAGGGGGCTGCACCACTTCATCCACCTAGTACGACCTATGCTGTCGATCCAGCTAGCATGATTAGTCTCCACTGAAGGTAGAGTTTCAGTGGAGGCTTGTCAGTCTCCACCACTGGTTAAAAAACCTCTGTTCAGCAGCAGGATATGAAAATCCTGGGCCTGACTCTGCTACAATTGGCAACTCGACTTATAGCTCCAAAGGTTGTGAGTTGAATTTGGAGGAAACTCAGAATGTTGATTTCAGCTTGCAAAGTTTTGTTAGCCTGGGCTTGGGTTTGTCCATATGAATGTGCAGGTTATGTATGATGAATCTTCTCCCTCTGGCTCTAATCATAGAGCACATTTGCTCGACAAATCTTGAAGTGTTTAATGCTCTTAGTTCTATTGATCATAAAGCTCAATGTCAATACCATGTCAATACTGAGAATGGGAAACTGGCTCTAAAATACTATGCACCACACAAATGGAACAAACTGCAGAAGCTCTTAAAACTAGACAAGCTTTTAGTTCATTGAAATCTCTTTTGATACACTTGAGCAACGTGAACGTGGGTGTTTTATTTCATCTGATGTTTTCTCTCTGACGTTGTCCCTGGCCTATTTGTGGTAAAATTTGTTGATTTAATTGAATTTCATTTATTGCTTATTTAGCATGGACAGTGCTAAAAGCTGTGTTGTATTTTATATGTGTTGTTATCAAAAGAGAACTTTTTCTCTGGGTGTATTGCATCACTCAGTATTTGTGGCCTGTTAGTAGCTGGTAGCTGTAAGGCACATAATTAATTCCCCTGTATATAACAGAAACTCATTGTCCAGTACTACCTATTCCTGTGACACAATCAGAAATGAAAATTAGTCTTTGCGGGACCAGGCTAGTCTGGAAAGATATGTATCCATCCATAAAATGTAATTATTTTTGTATTGTGTATTATTTCTACTTTTGGTACTTCTTCATAACACACCCTTTATAAAATGTTTGTTGAGTTCTAACTAATTACTTTCTCAATGGTTAAAAAGGAACTTGCACAGGTTTATAGATTAGATTTAAGCCTCAATAAAAACAAATTTTGGGTTGCTCTCTTGCTGGTTAGTCATTACTAATAATGCTGTTAATAAATGCTCCGTCACTATGACTGCACTGATAAATGTTAAGTCATTAAACAAGGGTACTAAAGTGTTGTGGGTTTCTGGCTTTCTGATAAGCCATCAACAAAGGTTATCAGATGAATATGTTCAGAATAATTAATTGAATCAGTTGTAATGTCAAAAAAATAAAAATGCTGAATTAAAGGAAATCAGAGGTCAAACAGTCCATTGGAGATGTATAACTTCTGAACTATGAATGAACTGAAGAGTTAAAATGACAAAGAAAGTGTTCTGACAGAGGATAATAAACATCAGCTAAAGAAACTGAGAAAGCAAAGTAGCTCAAATTGCCACACTAACAAGTAAAACAAGTATGAGTTGTATTGCCAGTTTAGTGCTATAATTCCTTGACTAGGTGTGCAAAGGTGGAAGTCACACAGTGTCTGGTCTGGGAGATGTAACGTCGACCTCCCAAGTATTCTGCATCAGAAGTGCGACTTACCAAGACAGGTAGTATGTCACACTCACGCCTCAAAATATATGTGACAAAACACTTCTAAGTGCATTTAAATTCCAGATGTTAAGCAGAACAGGAATAAGCTGCATGTCTAAGACTTCTACTACAATCTATCTATCTATCTATCTATCTATCTATCTATCTATCTATCTATCTATCTATCTATCTATCTATCTATCTATATATGTGTGTGTGTGTGTGTGTGTGTGTGTGTGTGTTTTATATATATATATATATACATACATTCCATGCTATCATCAGCAGCTCTGTTTGCTTTTTAACTGTCTATGCTATAACACTCAGACTCATATCATATGTAACTGAAATGGAAGCACTCTTTGTATGAAGGCTTTTACTCCTGGGAATAGTCTGGTCCCAAATATCTGGCTGTGACCAATGACAGCAACCTGTAAAGCTGAACTGTAATTTATATCTGCCTGAAATGCCCATCACTAAATGTGTCCTGTTCAATGGGCATCACCATGAAATAAATTGGCCTTAATTTTGATGAAGTTGTGGACACGCCAGTGGGGCGGCTGTGCTTTGGGTTGATGGTCACATCTGGAAGAGATGCAACAGCATTGCCCTCGGAGATCCCTCACCTTGGTTATACTCCATGTATTCCAAATCAGGGCTGGAGACAGGCGTAGCACACATTTGCTTGGCCCAAACCTAGGGGTTGTTTAGAGGTATTTTCCCCAGAGAATATTTTTCCCTTATGTATGGCAGCTATATGTACTATTTTCCAAGCTGTTTGAGACAACAGAATGCCTGAAAATCTGTACATCATTGGGAAAAAAAATGATAGTGGCCCAGGAAAAAAACAGATCCTGTATGTTGAGTAAATGTTGATGATGGGTAATTTTCACTCCTGCAACCTTGCAAAGGTTGTCTGATCTTACTCTTTTGATGTTACATAACAGGTAGGAATTTGGTGTAAACAACATCACTAATCTTGAAAACCTACTTTGTTGCATGCTGGAGCAGAGCTCATAGAATGAATGTTTAGCTGAAAAATGTGCTACGCTTGAATCAACAGGGCTGCTCTAATTGCAAATCAAGGATCCCCATCAATGCCAGCAAAATGTGGTCTTACTCTGAACTGAATATTAGGCCAACAAGAACATTTACTCAAATTAAATTAGATTTCTTCAGGGAATACCATAGTAGGATAAACACAATCACCACATATCATTATCTGATGGTACTTTATTTGATCTACTCCTGGCCACCCTGTTCTCCTTTCCTCCTCTTCCCTTCTTAACTCCTGTCACTCTCTCAATTCCACTCTTAATAATTTAAGATGCATAAAAGATGCGTGCATATCTTGTTCTCTCACATCTGCCCCTGACACCTCTGTTCTGCTCTCCTCTGTTCTTCACTCCTTTCTTCTCAACACATTTTTATCTCTAACTGATCTTGACCTGCTCCCTCCGCAAGTTTTCCCATCTCATTTATTTAACTTTCCTTCATTCTTTTCCTCACTTTCTCTTTCACCCTTATATTGTTCGCTGCTGAGTCGCTCTCTGCAGATGGCAGCTAACTTTATTTTGTTAGCTTATGTCCATAGTCCATTCACTATTTAGCTAGCTAGCTAGCAAGCTTACTCACTGAGGTGACATGACAGAATGAAATATGACTCACACAACTCCCTGTAACAGTGTTATGGTAAACCTATAGATGGCAATATTTCCCCAGTAACAGAATTTTTTTGGTTTGTTTGTATTTTGCTCCATTGAGTCAGAGAGACAATGACACAAAGTTGAGGTATTAGTCATTTTAACAACCTAAAAGATTCAAGGCTTTTGAGAAAACATTTGGGACTGGAGCCCTAGAAGTAAGTAATTAAGAAATATGTGAAATCTGGGGCTTAGCCATTGACAATGAATGGGGTGTTAAAATTGTAACATGGCAACTATTCATAAACACTTTCTGGAAAAGTTTTAAGAAGGGATTTAAGTAAAGCTAATGATGTAGCTGATCTGACTTGAATAGGTTCCATAGTCTCCGGGCTTGAACAGCAAAGGCGTGGTCACATCCGGGATCTAGGAACAACCAGTAGAGCTGCATCCACTGCAGGCAGAGAACGTTCAGCACTCAAGGAAGCACAGCAACAAGTGGGAAGTTGTTTGGATAAGTCTCCAGGAACCTTGAAGAAGCTGCACCAAGGCCAAGAAATCCCCTGTCTAAACAGACATGTTTTGAATGGGCACTGCACTGGTCAGTTCTAAACATACAGCTGATGGAGAAATGCTTTACTGGTAATAAAGGAAAAACAAACGTACACACACTCATACATACTCTAGTTCAGTACAGTACATATGCATACACACTTTCACACATACACATGAGCACACACTGAGATATGGGTTAGTTACACATGTACAGGCTTCACACATTCATGCACACACACACACACACACACACACACACACACATAAAAACATACAGAGATGAATACTGACATGCTGACACACATGCTTAAATGCACAATGGGTACACACAGTACATGGGTGCAGACTTATACACACACGCACATACACGCACACACGCATACACACACCCTAATAAATACTTTTATATAGGTTCTTCCATATGCACAAAAATATACACACATGCTTTCATTGCTTTCCTGGTGTGTGACACTCCTCTCAACACTGGAGGCTGGCTGTAGTTAAGGAGGAGGAGAAGAGGAGAGGAGGAGGCTTGTGCTATGCCAAGTTGTGATTGGCTGTTGCCATACCAACGAGGGAGGGTCGAATTCAGACATTGGTGGGGGAGGAGCTGCAGGATGATTATAAAATCCTCTGAGAAGCCTACTCCTCCTTTGAGCTGTCTCCACTGTGTCTCTGTCTCTTCACTTAGCTTTTCCTTTTATCTGGCCAATTAGGCAGCTCGCAGGGCTCTGAGTGGAGGACGGAGGAAGAGTGGAAGGGTGAGCTGTCAGAGATACTCGTGGACAGGTCGGTCCATTTACCCCGTCTCCCTGCTGAGTCCTGTCCATCACTGTGATTCAGTTGCCTGCATCTTGTGGATTTATCTCTGTGTGAGAGACACCTGGAAAGGGGAGGGAAACCTGAGCTGAGAGGCAGGAGTCTGCTCCCCCTGCTCCGTCCCTCCTGTGTGTGTGGATGACCTATGCTCGTCTGTAAGTAGCTCTGCTGCAGCCACAAACGCTCACATTCTTCATTAAGACAGGTCAGGGGTCAGGGGAAGCAGAGACAGAGGGACACGTTAATGATATGAAGCTGAACTTGTGCTTTGAGGATGATATGTGTTCATTATTTTTTCTCAGCATTCCTCATTAGTGCACTGGATATCTCATGGCTGCAATCCAATGAGGTCTAATTGGCCTCATTAGTGGTTACTTTTCTCTGTTTTTGGTCTGAAGGTCTGTCTTGAGGTTGGACTTAAATGGTGCTCTGTACAGTATGTAATGATTGTCAGAGGTTATATTACAGTATAAAATATCAAACTGAGGACTTGTATTATACATCTGTATATTAATAAGGAAAAAGCACATATTGTTCCATATAAAACTGGTGGCCATATTGATAGTTCCTAATGGGAATCACAACAGTGAGGTCATACCAGACACTTTTAACATATAATAATAGTGTGATGCAGCACGAGAGTAGATGAGGCTGCAGTAGCCTCTTTTTGGTCTTAATTAGATATGTTTGAAGTGTCTATAACTGTTGCTTCTGTATTATCTTCACCACTGCAGTAAGAACATCTTAGGCCACCTGAAAACCCTGTAACCAGCCACCAACCCACTCACTCATCCACCCCCCTCCGCTCTAATGAGCCTTATGCATTAGTGCTCACATGTAAACTGACACTGAAACAGTAGTAACCTAGGAAGGGCCACTCAAATTTACTCAAGTCTATCCATATCCACTGTACACACAGCACTGTTTACCCATAGTACAAGTCCCTGCCAGTGTAATTGGATGTCTGGTGTGTGTGTGTGTGTGTGTGTGTGTGTGTGTGTGTGTGTGTGTGTGTGTGTGTGTGTGTGTGTGTGCATGCACAAAAGAGGTTCCTTATTCCATTTCACTGTCATGTGTTATTGAATCATGCAGTAACTGCAACGATGTTTTAGTGCTATTAACAAAAGAAAGTAAGTCTAACATGTTAGTGAGAAGTTAGACTTCTGTTGAAAGTGCTGCATGTTGAACCCACCAAGAAGTGTGAAATAATGTGTTATGGCACTATTATAAATATGTTTTAGGGTCTTTTTAACGGGAATAAAATGTTTCATTACATATAGCATTTTTGTTTTTCGTGTTGCAGCCTGCAAGTTTCATTTTGAATTGACCATTTGAAAAACCCCTCTTCCAACCAGCAATTGTCCAATTGTGGCATAACACCTGTAATCAAACATTGCTTCTGTCAAGCTTTAGCTTTTCCAGCATGCTGAAACAGTGTGCATGGGGCTTTATTGAAGTGATGCTGAGGATTGAATGTGGTCACAGGGTTGTGCAGCATCTTTCTCGCCTTTCCATATCCAAACTTTACAGCAAAGATCTTAAGAACAGAATAATAGTGTGTTTTATCTGCTCTGACGTAAGCAGTTAACATTAGCATGTCTTGCTAACTAGCTTACCGTCTACAGTTGTAACCTACTGTTATGTCCAATGCCACTGAGAACCATATCATTAGCTAACAATTATTTTGTGTGACTACAGACTACATCAGAAATCCCCATTCAAGAACATATTCATTACAGTGGATCTAGTCCTGTTCTGTATTCTATTGGGAAAGTTTTGCTTTGACCTCAGCATCAGCCAAACTCTTTACCTGAGGTAACATTATGCTTCCCAAACTTGGCTCAAATCTTTTTCCTTAGTAAAAACAACATACTGGCTGGAGCCAGGCTGTCAGCAAGCTCAGGTAGGGGTGCAAAGGGTTTTGATAGCAGCAGGCTTTTAATATCAACGCACAGAGTTTAGTTGGCCAGCTAACTAGATCTGATCAAATCTGCCAGCAACAGTTGTCATCTGGCAAAACTGATGAATAAGAATCAATTTTTTTTTTTAATACTCTAAAAACAAGAACTCATTATTTCAAGAGTAATAATAATTTTGATAAATATGTCATTGTTATCATTAGAAATTGCATGAGTGCTGAAGCAAAATGTGAAGATTAGACAGAATTGTGTAGCTTCTAAAACAGAGTAGTGACTGACTGGCATCAGTGTTGGGTTTATTTCATCCCCCCATCTTTAGCATGCATACAAAATCTTGGCAATATGCTGGACATCGTGTCCCTAAACATTTCATTTTTGCTGTCCATTAGGACTTGTTGGTCTTTAGTTTGGTTACATTTTTGAACAGTGAGCTTGGTTGTTTCTGTAATTTGGGGTCCATATTATCCATCGTTTGCCTTAGCATGCTGCAGCTGAGCCACAATAGCAATGTTTACATAAGCAGTTTATTATTGAGTCTCTGATTCATCACACGGCCCCCAGGCCCACTCAGCCATGATAATGTGAAGATAGACCCTTCCATATTCAACAATAGCCCTGGCACCAGCACTAAACACCACTCACAGATGAACAAACACATGCAAACATTTGGTCAAACACACCAAATGGAAGGCAGTTTGTCTTTCACACAACACTGAGCCCACTGGCTACTGTGATGAAAGGTTAAATGGCTCAGAGAGCAAGCATCTTTTCTCAAAATAAATATATCATCTTGATGCCCTGAGACTCCACTGGTCCTTATGGCGGGTCCCATCATAAGGAGTTATACTACGATGGCTGTATTCTAGTGGTGGAGCCACTAGATCACCTGCTCTCAGATACTGTGCATTGGCTCAGTCACTACTGAAGCGTTTTTGCGTGAATAAACTATAGACTGGCTGTGTGGGAAAATGTGTGTGTGCTATTTGCTGGTTACCAGTGTTACAAAACTAGGTAAAAACAGTTTTTCTCTTATTGTTGGCATTTTGAAATGCCAACATGCAAAATTGCCAGGTGAGGAACACTGTGTTCCCAGTGTGTTCCTGTTCCACTCTCTACTGCTTATTTAGGGTTATTGTCACATTTTTGCTCTATTTTCATTGGACAGTACTTATCAATAGATCAGTGCACAGTTGAATATACTGGAATAAATCCACAGTAAAGCGATAGCAAGTACAGTACACACTGATATAGTCGTAATCACTACAGCTGCCAGTGAACATGCTATCTCAAAATAACACACTGGCATACAGAATTCCCTGCAGACTGTTAGTACTTTTGTTTAAATAAAAAAAGTTAAGTTTACATTCAGTGTTAATCACCAAAACTCAATCTGTGAATGCAACTCTTAAACCTGATCTTTACTCATACATTGTTAGCATGTACATTAACGAGCTCACAGTCTTCTTCTTCCTCGTCGTTGTTGGCATGTCACTATACTTCTTTGCTGCAAGTGTAACAAAATTATCAAGGTCGACCTACAAGCTTTCACAGTGTTCAGAACACCATAAGGAATCACCATTCGTATATTTAATATATTGTTTGACGTGCTGAAGTTTCATTTTCAGCACACGAACATGGTCTGATGCTGTTCGTGTGTGTATGAGCAGCCACATCTTCCATCCTGTGCCATGGCTTCTGCCACGGTTGCATTAAATTCCTAAAAAAAGATCTAAAGGACCCAAAGTGTTGCTGGGCTTGCTTTCCTCACTCACGCCCAGTATGCTTCAAAAGCTCTTCACAGGTGGGCGGGTGGTGCATTCACAGCTGAGCTATCTAGCTCATTTAAAATTATCCACCCTATCTGAGGTTGCCAATGCTTTATATAGAATTATGTTTTCAACGAACACTGGAGAAAGACAATTGTTGTGACAGGGACTGTCTCATGGAGAGAAGCTGTTTGGTGATTGGTTGGGCACCCTGAAGTCCAGGATTTTCTTCTCTAGGCAGGATGGCAGCCAGTGTGTTCACTTGTAACTGTCATGCTCAGTGGTGTGTTTAAGTGCTTTACATAATTGCAGGCCTCTTTTTCCCAAGTTGCTGCTCTAGTGCTGCAGCAGTGATGGCTTATTAGAGTTTGGCTCACACACTGACACAGACAGAAGCCACCTTGGGAAATGTATAATGTATCATGTGCGAGTGGTCTGAGGTAAGCTATGAGTCACAGAGCTGCTCCTGTCAGAAGTCGGACCATAAACTAAAACCCCAGAGAGCAGTCCGAACAACCAACACAGCAGAATAATAACACACTCATAATGTGATGTAAAAGAAATCTGACTGATATAAAGGTCTAAAACACTCGTGCATGTTTCTGACATTAAAGTGACAGTAATTTTTATCTGTACTATTAAGTCTTGGGTAATAGTTTCTTTTGTCTGCTTGGTCAAATAATTGAAAAGTAATTCTGAATATTTATTATTTAATGTAAATAACCAAACATATAGGAACCAGTCACACAAAGATTGGCACCATGTAGTAAACCTTGTCCGGGTGTACTGTATGTGTTTGCAACACATAATGGGTATAAAGATTAACCAATATGTCAACATCAACACACAGCCACAGATCCAAAACAATTTCTGTGTGAAATTTGTCAAAAAGTGACTTCAGCTTGCTAGATACGATGACCCAGCTCCACTAAGTGCACTGCACTGACAGTCTGCAAACAACAAACCTTGCTACTGTCAATCCAAGGCAAATAGGGCTAACAGTAACTGCAAAAAGGGCATCCAAAGCCCAAACTCCAACCAGTCAAAGGCAATAACTGAGGCCTTGACCTGTTTTATTTGGAAGCTCATGTGAATATGTAGCATCATTGAAAATACCAAGCTTATGTGAGTAGATATGTAACAGATTGTCTGAGGAAAGCTACACACCCTTAATACATGTGAAGTGCTGAGGTGGCTGATGCAATAAATATCAGGAGAGCAGGTTAGCAGGGAGTGATATCATCAAGAGCTGTACACACATGGTTTGACTAATAAGCCTGAGGCTAAGCCCACAAATGCTTCAAGCATTCAGTGTTTACAAAAGGCAAACTGAGAACAAGACTTAAGCAGTGACACTTTCAGGTTTTTGTGAGTTCAGAAAGCTTTGGCTGAACTTAAAACTCCTTCCTGTCAGCAGAAGTTCCCCAGTCTAATTTTACAGTGTTCCCTTTAGCATTGCTGGAGTAATTTCATGCTTTTAGTCACCACAGACGGTCATTAGACTGAGCCTGTTGGAGGATGATAACTGTCTGTGTTGCTTCTATCTTTTCCACAAAAATCGCTGTGATTCTCTTCATTTTTATCTCCTGACTCTTCCTCTTTCTCTATCTTTTTCTTTTCCCTTCCTTCATCCATGTACCTTGTCCCTCTCTCTGTCTCTCTCAAACACAATTTGCTGTTTTTTTGTTGTTCTTTCTGGGGTGGCATCAGCAGTGACATTTTCAATTTGAGTTGTGCCTCACGTCACAATGTAAGACATCTCACCTGCATCCTGACTTGCTTCTGATCTTGACAATCAGTGTGCATTCGCATGTTTTAGTAGGTTGGGTTCAGGAATTAAAAAACCCTATATAGAGAAGAGACATTGTCGGAATGAGTAAACCACAGGCTCATCAAACAGTCATCATCCTGGAGCTTTAACCTATACATGAGCTTCAAATGTCACCAGAAAACCTGAGGCTAAGGCTGAGAAAACATGAAGGTTCACTCATCTGCTCAGCAGTTTGTGCTTTTAAATGCATATATAGGACAAACATGGAAGTGCACACATGAAACTCCTACTGTGTGGATGTATTGTACAAGAGTGTGTTTGGATGTAGGAAATACACAAGTGCATGTATGTATGTGCCAAGACTAACAACATGTTTATCCATTGTGACCTATTATCACTAAAGATGCACTTAGTATAGATGTCAGTAGTTCAGATTTTTTTTTTTTCTCTCTGTGTCTGTTCTGCCACGATGACTCCTGCTTCATGCTAACTACCCTCTTGTGCTTCTGTCTTACCCACCTCCATGCTCACCTGTCTAAACAGACATACTACAGGATCCTAGACTCCAATTGGACTTTGTGCCTGTATTGCTGTACATTAAATTTGTGTTGAGTTTTAGACCTTTGGTTAGAATCCCAGTGCGCTTTTGGCTTTTGGACATTCAGATTTATGACCATGTCCCTAAGATACCATGCACAGAGACTTGTGGGGGTCCCCAGTACCCCATCACACAAGCAATTTTTATATAACAGATTGTTATACTGTTATTCTGAGACAAAAGGTGAAGTTATGAGAAGAATAATTTTTTCTATGATTCCTAGTTTCTAAGTGATTTTAGATGCTGACAGTTCCACAGGCCAAAGGATTATATTTCTGATGGCTTCATCATGCCATGCACTTTACATGGAAGCAGTTTGTAGCCGAGTGTGAAGCAACAGCTGCCTTTGTGTTGGGAATGAGTCAATGCTACAAGTGGAGGAGTTCAAAAATCTTGTTCATGATTGATGCCAAGATGGAGCTTGAGGTCAACAGACATGTGGACACTATAATGGACTGTCATGGTGAACAGGGAGCTGAGCATGGAGGCAAAACTCTTGATTTTCCAGTTTGTCTCAATTCCAGATCTCACCTGGGTCATGAACTTTGGTTAGTGACCAAAAGAGTGAGAGCGCCAGTATAAGGGGCCAAAATTTGTTGCTGAGGTCATACCTAGAAACAGGGTGAGGAGCTTACAAGTTGGGAAAGAGTGCAAGCCAGCTGAGATAATTTTGGCATTTGATCAGGATGTCTCCTGGATGCCACCCTGCCAAGGTATTCCAGGCACATCCAACTGGGAGGCAACCCCAGCTCAGACCCACAATATCAGCATATGCTGGAAGGATTTCAGTACATAGGAACAGCACTGTGTAAAAAAAAAAAAAACAGAGCCCTGTCGTTTATATGAGGGTACTGCTTTGACGCAGTAGGGTGCCAATGCAGTGGGTAAACTTTTGCAGTGTTGGCCAATCACATGATTGCAACTGCCATCAACTTCCAGAGCAGTGAAAGTCTTCATCATAATATTAGAAACCAAGCTATGTTTTGCCTCTAATAACCATTTAAACTCGGAGATCGATTACTCAGACTGGTTTTCATTATCTCAGCGGTACCTGAAGCAGCAAACCTGGAAGCATGTTTTAATGCAGAGTTGTTTGGTCTTAGTTGTTGGTCTGAATGTCCATTCAGGCTGCTGCCACCATCCAAGTAGCAGGAAACAGATGCATGGATGAATGATTAGAATTAACTCTTATGCATCAAGTACATGAGCCGATTTCTTGTAAAACATATGAGTGAATGCCTGTGAATCTCCAAACAAAACAACCACCCTGATATGTGTGGCCTGTTGTACAAACCATGGTGGCCTGTGGTACAATAGGCCAGTCGGATGTTGAACTGCCAGCACTGTTGTTATTCAGTCACAACCTCTGGACACAGTAAGCCTGCTGTTCACATGGGGGCAGGGGGTGATGTGTAGACTGACACAGAGAGAAAGACAGAAGATTTTATTGCTGCTGTCGACACTGTTGTCAATTTTGCTGTGAGTGATAGCTTCATTATTAGCACTTCTCTGAAACTCTTCTCTGCAAAATTCCGAGAAGTGAGTTGGATTAGGAGCAAAGGACAATGACAGAAAAGATTGAAGAAAAATGTCACAGAGGGATTGGGAGTGTGATGTATAGCCATATAACTGAGCAAATAAGGCAGTGATTGTTGTCTAGTGACGCCCGACTCCAAGAAAAGACAGGGTGAGAGGAAACAAAAGGTCATCTTTATTACAGCTTCTGCCTGGGCACAAAGAGGAGAATGTGACATCATATTTCTGACTACACACTTTGTGTAACATATAAAGATGTCAAGCTAGAGTCTGGTGGATCTTTCTTAATTCATTAGAGGGACTTGGGCTCAAGCACAAGCTGACAGAAAGAAGTGATTGAAAGGTAGTGCCTTGTTCTCTTCTTCTGTGTGAAGATCAAACTAATTGCAGCTGGTTTTGCAGATGACTGGCACTTCGTACCGCCAATGAAATTCGAAAAACGAGGATTATGCTGCTTCAGTAGGTAATTTACCACCAAATCAAGGAATTCAGGGGATAGTAAACAGGGCTAGAAATTATAAATGTTGTATATGGTCTAAGTATAGATTGTTTAAATATAGATATTTATCTTGATAGATATAGTAAATGGCCTTTTTGGAGAACACCTGGACATACCATGAAAAAACATATCCGAAACATTATTTTGTGCAGAATTGTTATCAGATTTACTGAACTTGGATGAGGGTAAGGCCTAATGCTGTGGTCCCATTCTGTTTTCTAATAAAGCCCATATATAGTCATCTGCAGCCTCATATTTGCAAAAATATGTTCAGGCAGAAATAACAGCCTTCTACTTCACAGTGGTGAAGCCATTATTCAACGCCAGCAGCACGTACAGTGATTCTGACTGCTGGGGATAAAACTTGTGTTACATTTCAAAAGAGACAAAAACCATGCACGTACTCCAAATGTTTCAAGAACAGCTTTCAATTTACTTTGGGTTTGCCTTGGATAGACATTTTAGGCTCATTTTACGAGAATGGTAACCGGTTATGTAGTTCCTGTTTCACAGATAGAATTGTCATAACAACCAGGGCAATCCCAAATTCACCCTTGTACCTTACAATTCAAACAGCTACTGGACTTTATTTCTGATAACAAACGGCTGGATGGAACCTCTAGCTTAACACCTAACACCTTTTGGCATAATGTGAAAATGCCGTATGAATCCAGGTAATGTTAATTTAAGTTTGAATTTTGCAATGGATTTCAGAAAACACTTTACTGTACAAAGACTTGTATTATCTCCATTATGTGTGTGCATTGTTGTTGGAACATGGCTGGATAATGGCAGCTAAAATTGGATTAGCTGCATTACAGACTCAACACACCAGCTGTGTAACAGAGATTCTCTCTTACTACTTTGGTTTCTGTAAGGCACCACTGTCACCACCATTCATCTCCTTTAGGGAAAGTGTGTGTGTGCGTGCGTGTGTGCGTATGTGTGTGCATGTGTGCATGTCCGAGTGTGCAGTTGTACAACCAAAGCTGTATTTTTAGTCCTTATGAACTACTGGAGCACACAGTAATGTAACCTCAGGCCCAAGGTCAATTTTAGCGCATATGACCCAACACACACGTGCACAGATGATACAAATGTGTGTTTCTCTCTCTCTCTCTCTCTCTCTCTCTCTCTCTCTCTATTGTGTCTCTCTTTCTCTCTCTTCCAAACACTCACACAAATGCACACTCTCTCATGAAAAAAAAAAAGGTAATGAGGAAAATCACAGATCAAAGCCAAGGCAATGCGGATGATTCCCTCACGTAGCATGGTTTGCATTCATGTGGTATTAAGCATTGTTGGTGTTCTCACTTTGCAGAAGCTCCTTTCTTGCTTGTATGAATCTTTGCCATGAAAGCTTTCTATTCAAGCCAATATGCATATAACACTGCAGTATGATTATTTCAGTAACCATTTCGATACATCACCTCCTCAGTGTCTTTGTGTAGATACAGTATAGCTTCACAATATTTATTTAGATTTCTTTAAACTGTAAGTCTATAGTTTTGTTGCTATGATGCTGGATCATAATATCTGGCAGTTGTGCAAGACGTTTGTTTTAAAGAAATGTAAGTGTTGTTTTTATCACCAACATCAGTTGCTTTAAGGTTATTACTATTAATGGAACTTTATCAGCAACATATTGTACTCAGAAGATTAAGAAACCATTTCAGAATGACTACATTATTGTTTGTCCTCCCTCTGTTTTCATCTTCCCTTTAATGTTGGATCTGGAAACACCACACACACACACACACGCACGCACGCACGCACACGCACGGACACACGCACGCACGCACGCATCTGACAATCACCTTTCTTTCTTCCTGCTTCATTTAGTTACTCTCTGCATCTCTGTTGTTACCCCCTCCTTTTTGGCTCACCCACAGGTCAGACTTGTGTTGGCAGTCCGTTCGGCTGTCAGGGACAGGAAGCGGCCATGCAAGGTTTCACTGGACAAACACAGTGGACAGTTTAAGCTGTGGTCTCACTGTTAGTGGACTAATGGTCTGCCCTGACACTGTGCCCGAGCTTCTTTTTTAACACTCCTCTCAGAGTCATTCATTCATTCAATCTCAACAAATGGACAGAGGAAAAAAAAAACATCTGCCTAAGGGTTCAAATTAGAGTGTGCACGTGTGAACTCAGCACCCTGCGTGAGTCACAGTTGTGTATCTCCATGCCTGTCCTGTACGCCTCTTATGTAGATAGACAGTTGAATGTGTGTCATATTTTCTGATGACTGTGCCCACTGACCTGTATAAAAGCCCGTCTAAACACTCCCCACATCTTTTCCATCAGCTGGCACCATTCTAAATGAGTTCACATGAGGGAAGTTGTATATATTCATTTAACCAGGGCTGACATGGGTCACTGGAACACTGGCATATGGCTTTTTGCTGAATCAAACACACTCTTCCTCAATCCTGCAGACACAACCACCACTGAAATGCTCCAGTGGATGTGGTCACTGGTCAAAAGGACAATATTTTGTTTGCATTGGGCAGCTCAAGTTAATCAAGTAGTACCTGGATTATTGTAGACTTTCTGCAATAATCCTATTTCTTCCGAAATCTCCATGAAACATGGTTTCCATCATGAGGGTAGGGTTTAGAGACACCTAATATCCACAGCTAGATTTCTCCCAGAGAAAATCGATTTCTCAGCCATGTTACATAGGTTTCTAATTATTTATATGCATCTGCATGACAAAGACTGCCAGTAGGAAGATAATGCCCAGAGTAAAACTAAAACCAGACAGTTTTGATTGTCTGAGTCTGACACATTTGCACTACAAAGGCCTGGTCACACCAGCAACTGAAATGGAAAAATAAATTCACAGATATAAATCTGTGCAACTCTTACGTGTCAAGTTACACTTTGATGATCTTCAGTGCATATTTTCACATCTTTGACCAATAGGAAAATGGCCTTGACAGGACTGACTTCTGAGGGAACGGAGAGTCGGAGAGTATAAAATAAAGGTGACTAGCTTATATGAGGTGTTGCACTCTCCACATTCATTTAACCTCCTCTGCCGAAGAGGTCTGGTTTTAGACAGATACACTATCAGATTGGAGTTGATGGTTCAAATACACCCTTTGAATGAACTCTGGGAACTTACTGTCACTCAGCTAACAACTGACTCGTTAACCGACAGTTAGATAGTTAGCCAGCTCGTTATATCGGAGAGGTTTTTGTTCCCTGCAATCCTTAGAACAAAATACTGGGGGATAAATGGTGCAGTACAGAGAACACAGACAGATATTTGGGTGCAAAATGGTGATGGCCCAACAAGCTGACAATATTTTTTTTTGCCTTAAAGCGAAGAAAATTGTAAATGCATGGCACTCAGGCCCCTTCCCATGATGCATGCCACAATATTCTGTATGAGCTCTGTTCAAGTGACACATGAAAGCCTGTCAGTGATATTCAGATCTACTATGTATATGAAGCAGGGCTAACAGGGAAAAAAAGTCACACCTATTCAATATTATCATCATTTTAAAGATGTATTTAACAGCAAAGTCTCATACAAACTCGATTATATCTTACTAAAAACAAATCTAAAATATCAAAAAAATATATAATTATCCTGACATGAAAATACTAAGTGAAGTTTATAAAGAATGAAGAACACAGACATCAGTCAGTGTCAGTCTTTCCTCCTTTTATTGCACTTACAGTAACAAATAAAACATTGTGCCGACTCACAGACAAGATAAGATAAACAACATTTTTTTCTTGTGAGGACAGTCTTTCTAAAAGCCCCAAATTCAGCCAGTTATAGGCCTACACAGGATATATGACCTTCATGTCCTGGGTTGGTCTGCAGCTGCAGCACTGCCTGCAGGCAGGTCAACAGGTGTTTGTTTTTAGCTTTTCCAGGTATCAGTTTTCCTTTTATTTAAGATTACTTCTTGACAATCTGGTAATCTTGGCTATAATCCTATTGCACTAAGTAACCTTGTCTACAACTGAATCATTTAGCACTGAGAGTCTGTTTGGTTTCAGTAAACACATGAAATGAGTTTGGGCTCCCATCCATAATATTGCAGACACTGGCTTATGAATGGCCTCCTGTCGACTGCCTGTGTCTTGGAGGGTTGTCATCTAAAATAAATTAAAAAATATAAATTAAATTTAAACCCTCATGGAGACGCATGGGAGGAGGACGGCAGCTGTGAATGACAAACAAAGATCAAAGAGGAAGAGGGATTTCAAAAAAAGAGGTGAGAGGGTGCCTCAGTAACAGGAAGTGTGTTGTGTCCAGGGAGAATCACAGCTACGGGCAAACTGAGATGTGTTGGCACCTCGCTTGGAGCAGATGCACTTGTGAGATTGACTGTGTGTGTAAGTGTGTGTAGTCAGACTGTGTCACACATCCTAGGACCATCTTTGATAGTGTAGCTATGAGAGCGATGCCACATACTCCTGATTGTCTCCAGAACCTCAAACTGTACCCTTCTCCAAACAGAGGTGACCGTTGTCCACAAGATAAATGAAGCACACCGCCAGTTTTACACACATGCACACACACTGCCCATCGCAATCGGGAATTTTCTCACTCACGACCCATGCAATTGTTCAAGAGGGCAAATGAGAGAGGACAGTTAATAAAGAGAGGCTCAATCAGAGTGGGGGCCATTTCAGTTCTCTGTGTCCTGTTTGGAAAAGAAGCCCTTTAGATTCTATTTCAAACACCAGACCAGAGCAACAGGTGAGAGGTGAGAAGAGGAGAGGAAGCAAGTGAGAACAAGAGGAACTGAGCTCACTGTAAAAAGAGATCTGCAGGAGCCTCATCGTGGCTGCCTGAACACAAACACTCTGCTGTTTTGGTGAAGGGCATGTTAGTGATTTTCAGTCATGATGTGCAGGTTTGTGAGTAAAGATGGACTGATCTACAGAAGAACAAGTGTTTTCACCTATTAAGAAATAGGCTTCAAATATTCAGCATGGGCTCCACTCTACACTCCTGGCCATGACTTTGGCCTGAACTGTAAACAGGAAGGAATGTTTCCACTGAATGTTGCTGCATTTTGAGTAATATTTCAGTGATGTCTCACAAATATTTGAGAATCAAGTTATTTTAGATATGCACTGTACTGTAGGCCCAGGGCTTTTACTGCACTCATCCAAGGCTGCAAGCAAAAGGCTTACTAGTTATCCTCCCATATTAATTTTACATTTGAGACATTTAGAGAAATTTCAACCTTGTAAGTGAAATGCAGGTAAACTTTGAAGTCAGCATGACCCTTGTTTTTTATGATTTAGTTTCTCATCTCATTCATGTGTTCTTTCAGTGTTACTTTTATAAAGATTGCATTGTGTGCTGTGGTGTACAAGTTGTTGGATTATTTGTAAATGAAGTTACTATTCTGTTAATAACTTCAGACACAAATGGTAATGATCTGTATTGGTTTTGTGAGATGTAAGTTTCATGAACTGGGCATAAGGGTTTGGAGGATAATCCACTGCAGGCTTTGGCAAATGGGTGTTTGTTCAGATATGGAACAGATAATACAATTGCTAGTTTTGGCTGCACAGTCAGATTTATGTGATTTTAGCTGAAAAATACACAGTGAACAGTCAAAACAGCCTCTAGCATGCCTTTTTTTAATGCATGTTACTGCCTTATTTTGTTGATAGTATCTCCACAATTTAACCTAAGCCAGGTTTTGAATGCATGATCTTTGCTTGTATTGGAGCATTCTACACTCAGGTATCACTTCTGAACAGGGAATGAATGAAATGCAGGGTCCAAAAATCACTGCTGAGCAGGTCTATAGCCATGAATGAAATGTACACATTAGGCATCAGTGTAACAGACTAACATACTGGACCTTTGGTTTCATAGGGGCCAACTCCATTGGCGACCAAAGTGTCTTCCTCCCACATTTTGGTCTGAGATTTGGAAGTGATGCTTTGCAAGAATATTTTTTTTTTGACAAAAGATGACATGATATTCACCATTAATGATACTGATGCTTGGACAAAAGTTCGGGTCACCAACCCTGTGGACTTTGAGATTCTACTAAGCCTGCCAGACTGAATTGACAGCTACAAATTGCGCCAGGTAACAAATAACCATAACAGAATCCCAGAAAACATCCACAACACAGCTTACATCTTATTTTTAATGCTTGATATTCCAGTCAGACCCAAGGTGACTAACCTCCAACTCAAAGTTAACCAAACCCCTGCATCCTCTGGACTCACACTGAAGAGTCTCCCTGCTGCATGCATTTATTTGTTTGTGTAAAATGTTTTACAGGATGAGTCACAAAGTCACAAATATTAATAGCATGGTGGCAATAGCAGCTGTGTGTCGGATACAGTGACATTTATTTGAATGCACTGAAAAGAAAAGAAAGTATGCTGGAAGGTCATTTTTTATTCACATCAGAGCAATAAGCACTGCCCTCCTCTTCAGAAAGATTACAACAAACCAGACTAGTAAAAGGAAACGGCACTGTTGCTCAGCTTGTGACACAAAGAGGGATTCGAAGCGTTGTTTTTCAGCACTATTTCTTCAATTGAACTCCTGTATGGAGGTACTCCCTGACTATACAGCTCGACCCTGCTGATACACTGGGGAGTCGTCCTCCACAAAGGCTGCCTCACGAATTCTCGGAGGGAAAAATATCAGCCACAACCGCAAACACACCCGGACTTTAGCCGGCCTAGTGGTATTGATTTCTCTCTGCAGAGTAAGCCTCTTTCCTCCTCCATTCTTAACCCCTTAATCTGCTTTATGTCTGAACGCTTTTTATTATTTACATTTCCGAAACCTATAGGTTTCTCTGATGTTGTGCATTTTCTGTGACAAATAATAATAAATGCCTATTGATTGTTGGATATTTATGTTCATACTATGCAGTTTTATCATGTGACTGTCAGCATATCCACAGTGAGCTGGAAGAAAACTGCTGGCATGCTGCAGAAACATACTGCTGCTGTTTGAAACAGATGTTACTGTCATGATGGATGAAATTGTGTTCGCTGAGCCAAATGTCTTATGTGTTATGAACACCATATAAACACCATATAGAAAACTGGCATGCCTCCATTTAGCAGTGCAGTGGCAGCTACTTTGCTCTCTTGCACAAGGAAAAAGGTTTCCTAAAGTCCTTTTTCCTAATAAGAAATCCCCCTTTTAATATAATAATTTGCCTTGACTCAATGCCTGCCATATACAGTATATGAGAAATTAACTGTGAGTGAATTCCATTAAAAGCACAGAAGCCCTGTTGCATAAATACTATTGATATTAATGGAAAAAATATATATATATACATTAGCGTGTATTGAATTCCTGCTGGTCACTTGTTACACAACTTCCTCCCTCACTGTGGCTATTATATCAGTAATGTCAGCATGTGAAAATGTCTGCTGTTTACCATCAAAATGTCCCTAGTAGATGCTACCTTTCTTCCGGGTGTCTCATATTAGTACAAAACCTTATATTAGATGAATGCAGTCAAGGCAATTAACACATATCAAAATGTCACTTTAAGATGTAATAGGTTAGACACACAAGATTATGGAAAGCTACTCTGCACACCTGTTTGTAAGCTATTAAAACAATTTGATGCATTCCACACCTAATTCCATCAGTTTGATCCTGCATCAGCTGTCACCATCCCCCCCAGTGCAACTCCAAACGCACCAGTGACCAGTATTGATGACTGAGTGTGACAGACATTTGCAATATTCATTGAACCATAAACATACTGTAACAATGTGAGCTCTTACTCTAAAACATGTGTTTTCTTCCTCACTAGATTCTGTGAAAAACCATCTGCCACCTTCTAATCCACGGCTCGGCCCTGCAGCCAGTTTCAAAACATATTTGTATGTGTTCTGTGCTAGAAAAGTTAGCCAACTCACCCTCAGGCTAACTCTGAGCTAAGAACCATGTTTCCATGGTAACAATCAAACACACCTGACCTGTGACACCAAATGGCAAAAAAGAGGAAAACATAGTAACATAATAATGTGTGGCTTGTCAATAATGTTGTGAAACAAGCAGCGGGAAGGGAAACATTTTAGAGACCTGAGTGTGTTAATCTGAATGCTTGCATATTATCTTTGTATATGGTGTTAGATCAGAGCTACCCACTGTGAACATAACACATGGGAGAAGTTTGCCTTCAGGGTGTTCTGCCACGCGACTCGCATTGTGAAAGAGTCTGTTTTAACCCAAGCAGTGATCTATTCCTACACATAAGTGGTTTTGTTGCCTAAACAAATTGCTGCTGAAAACTGAAAATAATTTTTAACTCCCTCTGTGCTCTTAGTCATTCTTCATGCTATCTTTGCCCAAGTAATGTGGCTTTTTATTTGTTTTCTTGTTTGTTTGTTTATTTGTGGATTCTTGCACTGTGCTGACTTTTCCCAATAACATATTCCTGGAATTGTTGAATTCTTCCAGAAAGCAAACATTTTCTGTTGGAGTAGAGAGAGCTGAGTGGTTTTCCGTGGTTGCCCTGGTCATACATGTTTTTCATTATTCAGAAGCCCAGAATTTACCCAGAATTCATTGCAAATTAATCCTCCTTATGATACTTGAGAACTAGACAGCTTTATGCAACAGATGCATTTAGATATTATTTAGATTAAATAGGGAGATTTCTTTCTTGGGAAATTAGACATTTTCCACCCAATACTCTTAAGATCCATGCAGTTTAAGACACAAATAACTCTGATCTCATAAGCTTTCTTTCATTCCAGTTTGCTCTACACTGCATGTACACTCACATCTCACGATGACGTCTCTCAGAAGGCCTTATATTGTATTCTAAAATCCCATTGCTCAGCTGTTGTATTTTGTACTGTATCAGTTGTGTTGTGATGTGGATTAGAGGATCACTGCTACTAAAATAGTTGGGATGGATTATTATCACTTACATCGAAGCACCCTGGCACTTTGTGTGTATTTTCATGAAATGCGTGTGCATTTCTGTGCATGTACTGTGCATATGTGTATTTGGCATGTTCCTGATTGGATTCAGGCAGCCACCTGAACTGCACTGTGCAGGTATTGCAGCAGTCAGGGCAATTTGACAATTCCCTGATCGCTCAGAGACATTGATATTCATTCCAATGGGTTATTGAGGCTTAAAAATAACCACAGGAAATGTTGAGTCTGGCTGTAATTGAGCCCACCATACACATCTCTTAGCCTTTCACCATAATGAGCAGAAACACACACACACACGCACAAATCCGTGTCAGTAAAGGAATCACGGAGACCCCATGACACCAGTCTCTGCAGCACACAGACTAGAGAAAAAGAAGAGAACAAAAAGTTGAGTGAGAAGAAAGTGCACGAGAATGAAACCGAACTGTTAGGGCTGGCTGTGGTTATGTAACCTACGGAGGGAGAGAGTATATTGATCAGACGCTTTCCTGCTGCTGTCTGCCTCATTATCAGTTGACACAGAAGACTGTCTTTGGTCAAGCTGCACATCACGTTCTGCAGCTTGTGTTATACAGGCAGAGGCCTGCGGAGCGCTTCACTTCAGTTTCTTTGTATATGGTCATGATATATTCTGTACATAACATTAAAAATGCAGATTATTGTTATTATCAATATATCATTCTATAATAATAATAATAATAATAATATACTGTACAAACTGTCCCAATTCTATTTTTCTAAATGCTTTGTATTCAGAAAACCTTGGTTTCTTTCTGTATTTTGTATTACAAGGCTATACATAATTAATATTGCACCATCAAATAGTTTTTTCCTCAAGAAAAGCATCAGAATGTGTTGATGCATGTACTGCATGCATTGATGATTGGAGGATTAATTGCATATTTCTTGATGAATGCCTCTCTCTCTCTCTCTCGCTCTCTGTGTGTGTGTGTGTGTGTGTGTGTGTGTGTATGTGTGTGTGTGTGTGTGTGTGTGTGTGTGTGTGTGTGTGTGTGTGTGTCTTTCTTCTCCCAGAGCCTGCTCCTGAGCATCATGAACAAAATGAAGAACTTTAAAAGGCGTTTCTCTCTTTCTGTTCCTCGCACTGAGACCATTGAGGAGAATGAATTCACTGAGCAGATCAACCAGCTCAACATACGCCACACTCAGGGTAAGAACCTCTATTTCCCATTCAGCCATGGGGAACCTGTTCACAACCTTAAAGAGCTACTCCTTAATCTTCTTTGCGTCCCAAATTTAAAACCATTCTCCTCTGATTGTCATTGAAGTTGAGTTTCCAATCCAATGCTATAAGCAGGCAGAATGCTATTGGACAAAATTCATGCATGGCTAGTACAATACTCAAGGTCTGGTTTAAGTTAAAGCTGCACTAATCAATATTTTTATGTTGACAACTGATGAAATGTATACCTGGAAAATGAAGGAGTCATTCATAGTGACAAACCCACAGAGAATTATCACTCAACTCTTTAGCTCCCTAGAGCGGGGAAAGTTTTTGAGTGTTTTAGCATGTTTCAAATCATTGTTTTGGTTTCATGGCCTTCAGCTTTACTCTTTGGTTTCACTCTCACAATTCTCAGAAAGCATCTTTCCAGGCAGGTGTTTACAGAGAAAAGGCTTGATAACAGTGCACACTTCCTGCTCTGTACCAGATGGGAGAAAGTTAGCAACTAGCTGGTGAATATAGTGGAGCATTGAGCAGCTAAAGAACCAGACATTTTATCAGGAGTTGATGGAGACCAAAACAGAGCTAAAAGGAAAGAGACATATATTCTTCAGGTGGCCAGAAACATGAGTCCAAACGAATGCGCATGTCGCTATGTGTCTGTGTCATCGAGGTTAATGTAAGACAAAGTTTGTGGCAACGTTAAAAACAGCTTGTTACTTGTAGGTCTGAGATAGATGAGATGTTCAGTCCTCACCATGAAAATCTGACATGTTATCAGATACAAAATCATACAAAACCCCAATTCCACACCTGTATTTTTCACCTAGCTAATGGTACACTGTGTCTCGCGTTGGTACTGATTGTTGGCATTGGGTATTTTGTGCCACAGTGTCTAACAAAACCATTTTATAACCATTGGTTAATTAAGCATGGTCAAAGTCCTGAATCCTGAGCTCTACTTGTGTCTTTTGGTCCCTGTTTGAATGAACAGCTCATGTCTAATAATAGAGCACAAACTGCAATCGTGGTCTGGGTTTTAAAACCAAATACAAAAGCCTTACTTCCTTCCGTGTCTGTAGCGGACCCTCACAGATTAACTGCTGTTTTTCTGGCTGCGACTGGTACCGCCACCGGCGCTGAGCCACTGAGGATCAGCAGGCTTCAAAGGGAAATGAGGGTTATGGTGGGATAAGTAGGGGTAAATAATGGAAAGGAACTGAATGCATTCAGAATATGTTTTTGAGTGTCTCTTCTTTATTATGTAGTGTCTGACTGTGAAGATAGCACAAACAGATGGAATAACAATAAATTGGGCGAATGCATCATGTGCAATTTTAGATTGTAGAGCTCCCAGGATGTTTGGTTTAAGATGGGAAATATAGCTTAGATTTGATACTTTATGTTGAGATTTTCAAAAAGCCATGAAAATGTGCAAATCAAAATGGGGGATGGAAGGTCACTCCAGGTGTGATGATCTGATCTGCCAAGTCAAGTGCACAAACACACAAACATTATAATGTAAGGATCATGTGCTGCAACCAAGTCGTTTCATCAGACCTGATCCTATATTTGGCTCTTGATTCAACTTGTCAAAATAAGGCAACTAAAGCTTCTGCCTCCTCTGTGAACATACAGCTCAGTAAAGTGAGGATGTTATTTTGGCTGCCTGATGGAGAGAAGCAGCTGGATATGTAGTGTAAACCCCCAGAGTACATCTGTCTGCATCACTGTCTGCTCCTCAAGGTCAGGAAAGAGGTAACCAGACAGAGAGAGAGAGCGAGAGAGAGAGAGAGAGAGAGAGAGAGAGGAAGAGGACAAAGAATGTAGAAAAACAACTGAGTGAAGAAGAAAGACACAGGGAGAGACAGAGTGTTTGACCCAAACCCAGCAGCCTTCTGATGTTTCGATTCCTCTCTAATCTTTTCCCATTCATCTCTCTTTTCCCTTTTGCTTCTTGCTCTCCTCTCTCCCATGTGAGGGATTATATCATGCTCCCACAGCATTATCCACAGCATCTGCTGCTGTTTAGACTGAAATCATCATCTGACATTTTAGCAAGGATATAAGCATCACATGCCGAGAGCATTTCTACAGGCAGAAGCTATTTCACAAATGCTCCATATATGTTTTCTAATTGGATTCAGTGAATACTGAGGATAATGCAGTGCACATTAAATGAATGATTCTGGGAAATGGGCTAATTAGCTTGATTGTAGTGAGGAAGCAGGAGAGAAATGGCTAGCCTGGCTCTGTCAAGAGTTCAAAATGCACAATTATCAACAGTCCCAAAGCTCAGCATTTTAAGTTTTATCTGGTTCATTTAATCTGTACATAATCAGAAATGCTGAATTTACTATTTGTGTCTTAGGGGCTGTTACAGGTTGTTACTATTTCTTAAAATATTGCAAAATAATACAGCAAATTTTTGTTTTCACATTTCTGTCTGCGTGCAGATTAAACAAATTAGACACATGTTCATTAGTGAGCTTCAGAGGTGCTGGTAGGTGCAGAGAGCCAAGCTGTTTCCTTCCAATTTGCCAAACTAATCCAGTCTCCCAGCTCTGGCTTCACACTTAACACACAGATATGAGTGTGGCATCAGCCTTCTCATCTCCCTCTTGGCAAGAAAACTATCTTGTAAATGTGTCAATATATACAGTATTTTTGGCACATTGTTAATAGTATGGTATATTTCCTTTAATATCTCTGGATGTACATATGAGGCTTTTGGTCAATTAGTATGACCGTCTTATAATATTAATGGATGCACCTATCATGTGCCTTGAGATGTCAGGTAATTCACTTGATTAATCAAAATTAAACATTTCTTTGATAGAGGATTTTAGATATAATTCCCACTCCCCATGGTTACCATGAACGGAGGAGACTGTACATTTGTGCTTACAAATCTTATTAAATATGCAGCTCATGCTCAGGTGAGTTTAACTTCTATGGTCTTATCAGATTATTGGATCCTCTGATATCAGTGCTCACATTTAAGAACAAGAGCAGCTGGATCAAACTGGTAAAAAAAGAAAGTCAATCAGTCACAGATCACTGAGCACAGTGAACTCATTAGCATCCCCTAAGGCTGTGCATACACACAAACACACACATAAGATAGCATGACACATGAACACAAGCATACACACACAACTTCATTACCACGAGTCTAGTCAGATGTTACAGATTTTTTTGATTCATACAAAAGCAGATGTGTGTGCGTGTGTGTGTGTGTGTGTGTGTGTGTGTGTGTGTGTGTGTGTGTGTGTGTTTAATTGAATTTCTTTAGGGGTAGACAGGACTTAGAGCCTGACTTATCACTAATATTCCACATTAGGAAGAATCCCCTTGTTCACTTTCCATATATTATTCCATTTAAAGCTGTTTAGCTGAGCTCCCACATGAACGTGCTATTGTAACAGTGAGAGTAATCACATAAGCCATCAGAGGTACATAATACATTAGTGCTCTGATGAGAGCTTCTTGATCAGAGAAGAAAACCAATCCTGAATCCTGATCAAAGGAAAACAAACAAATGACGCAAGCCAGTTGATTGCAGTCAGTTCTATGTGACAGTGAGTTGGTTGAGTCTTTCCAAACCCTCTAACACACACATGCACTAAGTCACAAAGCATTTATTACCAAGCAGGTGAAATTTTCTTATCTTGGTTATGTTGACTGGCTGTTGTCCAAAGCATACTGCCATTTGCTTTTACAGGAATAGCACCATTAGCCACAGTTTCCATCTGTCTACCTTGTGTGACCTGTTTGACCATATGATAGTATCAGCTTTGCTCCAGTTAAAGCTGAGTTTGTCTGTAGATAAAGTTAAACCTACATTGATGAATCAATTTTCCAGGCAGGGGCATCGCAACAAGCTACAAGCACAACGCTGACATACTATCACCTTGTAAAGCTCTTATGGTCAAAGTGCTAGCAAACAGTTGCCTTATTAAACACCTGCCAGACAAAGAGCACCTGTTTCAGGTCAACGTAACGTTACCTGCCAAGTGTATGTCCAACCCAGACTCTTGTTTTAGCTCTTTTTTTTTGTCACCACCAACTCATGAAAAAATATCTGTGTCATTAAATGCAACATTTTCCACTTTGTTCACCAGCTAGTCACTTTGTATGTCTGGCTAGCAGCATAGTGGGTTAGTCTGAGCTGCCTACTGCTGCTGAAAACAATGCTGATGACAGTGAGTGTCAACCAAAACAGCTGAAAGACTATATGTGGCTTTACCACTACAAGTAACCCCTTTCACTTTACATGGTCATTTGTTCAAAGTTGTTTTAAACTTTGAATTAGTGCAGCTTTAAATTGGGAAAAAAAAAAAAAAAATCCCACACAGAATCATACTGAGTTTCAGATGGAAACGCTACAAAACCATCCTGTGGTGTACCATATTGGATTGTCCTTTTCCTAAGAAGATGACTAGCAGGCATCCATCCATATTGCACAGACATCAGGCACTGTGTGTGCGTGTGTGTGTGTGCTCATATCAGTGTTGCCTTTACTGACCATAATTAGCATCTGGAGATCAAAGAAGCACTGTAGCTGTGATATTCAAATGACTAACAAGCAGGTTGTCATTCCTCCCGGCCCATTTAGACTGTCAATCAATCTGGCACAAAGTGGCCTGTTAGAAGTCTCTCTGTAGCGCTGTTAAAAACCTTGGCCTTAAATCTGTCTGCCTTCTTTTTATTGCTATTGATACACTAGCAGCCTGTTACATGAGGTGTGTGTGTTTAATTGATAAAGCATTGTTGAAGTTCCTGTAATATGAGAGTGGCCATAGTTCATGCATTTAACGTTTCTGTTTATACTGTGTGTGTGTGTGTGTGTGTGTGTGTGTGTGTTGAGGGGGATACTTTAAAGAGATAAGTAAGACTCCCTCCTTAACACCAAGACCTGCTTCTCTTGTTACTCATGGTCCCCATGGAAACAAGAAGTTAAAGCACTTTGTGCTTCAACCTAGGAGTGAACAGTTGAAAAACATACACGCATCTGGAGGTTGCCAATAAAATGGAAACACATGTCCACCCCTCACACCACACATTGCCATACCGGCCGACAGTAGCCATTGAAATGGGAGATCAAACTGCAGCTGAAACCTCACAGCAGGTAGCACTCAAAAGACACCGACCAGGCATCAAACACACACCACATACAATGTTGTATGGTGAGGATCAAAGTCCATTCTTCCCACCACACTGGCTGGATAGCTGTCACACTGCATTGATGGTGTGCTCACAGTATATCTGCTCCTTCCCTTACTCTTGATGAGCCCTATCTCTGGAAACAAAGCTCCATTTTATGGTTGTGTGCAGACATATATGCCTTTCTCTTTTTGTGCAAATATATTGGATATTTTTTTTATTCAACTGTGTTAACAGTGTCTTCACTGTCAACAATCTCAAACAAAGCAGAAATTCATAGGAGAAAATGTGCAGCCAAAGACCAGCCACAGCTCTTGCAATGGAGCCTACCCTTAATGCAGAACTATAAAACCTTTTAGTTCTGTTCACCAAATCCTCAGAAAAATGTCTGGCTGCAGAGCTGCTAAATGATCCAGTTCAACATTTTGTAAAATATTTTGTTTGCTTTCTCGATGATGAGGGCATTGATACCAGTTGAATGGCTGCATGGTAAATATGAAGCTGGACCCAGCAGCCAGTTAGCTTAGCTTTGCATAAAGACTGAAAACAGGGAGGAAACAGTCTGGCTCTGTACACAAAATTATCAGTGTAAAATGACCTGACCTGAATGAAATGAAGCTGCTCAGAAAATTTAAAAAAAAGATAAAAACAACATGATTTTATTGCAAACTGTTGGTTATTAATTGTGACATTGTTTACTTTATCTCCACACTGATGTAGGGTCAGCTTTGAAGGTAGTTAATCATTTGCATAGATCACAGCTGGATGTTTGCCTGTGAGATTTAAATGTCAGCTCCACGCCTGTGATTAAAAAAAAATGTCTGTAGCAATCAACCAAGAGAACATCTAAATAAATGAGTGGAGAAACATGACAAATTCAGATGTTTCCACACAGGGCACAAGGTGTCCCTGAAGGTTTGACGAGTATAAAAATGATGTGAACCAGTTCTAAACACAACTGTAACCAGTTTTTGAATGACTTGTTGAGTTCCAGAGAATCCACACTATTGATCACTGAAGTTGTTCTGAAAACTTATGGTGACCCTACAAACCATTGGGTTTTCCTTTGTCACCCATCTGTGCATCTGCAAATGCTGAGGGGTTATGTTTCTGCTCCTTCAGGCCTGACTCCAGACAGGCTGGGTCCTCCATCTCATGATGCCAGTCCGTTGAGCCCTGAACCATCAACACCAGGAGCTCAGTCTCCATCCCACCTGCACTATCACAGCAAGGCTCAGCACAGACGTTTCTCCATGGAGGTGAGTGACAGAGGCTCGAAGAGCGGCTGCAGGAGGACACAGGTTCATACGGCATTTCAGGGGTTAACAGGCAACGTGTTAACTTTAACTTTCCTGTCATGCTGTAGTCACATGCTGCCATGCTTTTCTTCCACAGTAATTTACGTGTTGCTGATCAGAGTGTAGTGCTACTTGTTTAACTTATGACACATGCGTGCATTCACATACACGGTTAAGTTGTGGTTCATTTTTAAGGTTACATAAACACTGTTCCTCTGGTGGCAAGTTACATACACTATAACTGAGCACACAATCAAATGTTACACTGACTTCATGAACAGCTTCAATGTTTTGAGAATATCATGTGGCAGTCAACCAAACATCTTGCTAGATGATACCAAGGATGGATGTAGTAGGTTGTAATTAGTGCGGCATTAAGCAGTACAGGCGAGTGAACACGAGCAGTTTGTGTTTTGAATGATTTCATATACTTGTGCGGAGTCAAAGAAGCCACATTCAAAACATCCAGTGTGAGGAAAAGTTGCCATGAGGCAGAGGTCATGCTTATTGAATAAGCTATGAAAACGTACCTAAGTTCATTTCCTGCAGGCATTGTGGATGCAGCACAAGCTGTCCAAGTTTAACAGGCTGAATTAACACATTCTTTGCAAGTGCATCAAATATATACCATCAGATGAATGAAAGGATGTTTTGCTGCCTTTTCATCTTGACTAGTTAACATTAGGTAGCTTTAGACTAGAGAAAAAAATAATTAAATTCACTATGGGCTCAAAGGGTACTGGCAGTTACCAGCAACTTTTAAGTTGGAATGTTTTCTTGCAGGTTAGTCAATGCATTAGTTGACACCTTAAATGTCATTATGGCACCTTTGACCATTCCCTTGGTTTTTATTGACTCTCTCGCATGACATATGCTTTAGTGTTGATTGGATCTTCAAGCGCTTAAAAAAAATAGCCTATATTAATTTCAACCAGATTATAAGAACTGCAAATATTCTATTTCCTCACTTGGAGAAAAAAAGTGTCATTCCAGTGTGACACTGTCAATTCAAGTTGCTATTACAAATATTAAAAGTTACTCTGACATATCAGCATTGACACAAGTGGTTTGTTCTCCTGTTCAGGAGTCTTTTCTCCATTTCCGCCTCTGCCAACTCAATGAGAAAAGAGACGTCAGAAGCTTTTAATCCTCCCAAGAGTACCAGACTTTTTATTGGAAATGTTAGAGAGTTCACAGTTCCACCTTTTCAGAAATAATCCCTGTGGAGTAAGTGTGACTCACTTCGAGTCTCATACTAAACACAACTCGTACCAGACAGTCAAGTGAAGATATGCCACAGGGAAGTGAGAGCTTAGGAAGGACGTGGTGCCGTCAAGACATAAATAATAGTGAGACTACACAAAAAGCAACATGAAAAAACAGTTTTCCACATCCAAGATACTCCTCTGGTTATTTAATCGGCTTCAAATGAGACTCAACGTTCCCACAGTTTCTCTTGACTGTCCCTCAATATTAAATACTCCAGCATTGCTCCAGTGTGGGTCTGCAATAGATGCTACTAGCCACGTTAGCTGCAGAATGTGCTAAGGCCAAATTCAACAGGCTAACCAGAAAAATAAACAGTGAAGCAACATAAAAATGTCAAAAGTTACAGCTTCTAAATTTGAAGTCAGTATCGATCCATCCTGAAGTCAATCCTGCTTTTTATTGGCCCTCAAAGCAGTAAAATCATTAGCGCACACAAACAGCCTGAGAGCTCTCCAGTTGTTGCTGTGGGGACATTTCTAGTCAAGTTAATCTACTATTTTAGATGTTTGTTTGTTTGTTTGTTTGTTTGTTTGTTTGTTTGTTTGTTTGTTTGTTTTAAACTAAAAGTAAAAGACATGTGACTGAACAAAATGCTGACAGTATACGTGGTCTGTTGTGAATGTGGTGATTGGCCTGGATTGACGTTAGATTCATGACCTGAGATATTATCCTGGTCCATCCCTGTGATCAAATCTCACATACAGCAGTAACGTCGGCGTTCTCTCACAGAGCAGAGCAGACATCACACCGAACCAGGCAGCAGCTACACAACACAAGAGCTGCACACTCTGAACAACAACTGCATTAGCTTTTCTGCCAAAGTCTCCTTTTTATCTTACAAATATGAACACACATTTTACTTTGCACCTTTAAGTTAGCTTGTTAAAAACGTCAGCAAACAAACAGTTAAAAAAGTTAACTGCTAAACTCAGTTTGCAGGCTAAAAATGATCTGCTCAGCTGCAGCACATTAGACAATATGTGGACGTACCTGGAAATTTTCCACTCATGTCGGTCCATTCAGGTGCTGGTGTGGTCTTTACTCTTCAGCAGTACTAACAACAGGCTGTCTGTCTGTGACATGTAGATTACAGCACAAATTTGTTCACTTTGTCCTCCTTTCTTTCCTGTGGTGAAACACCGGCTCTCCGACAGCCTGTCAACTGCTGTCAATCAGCACACCAACCCGCCCCTCCAGATGGCTGAGAGGAAAAGGAGCATTTCTGATGTTTTTTCTTCCTTTTAATAATAATAAAACACTATTTACAACAGAGATACAGTTAAAAAAAAAAAAAAAAACATGTTGATGTTATAATTGATTACATAAAGAATGACTAAATGAGATTTCAGTCGGCGTTTGATATGAGAAAATGAAATTCTCTCCCTTATCTGCATTCCGTGGCTGCCCTCCTTTCTTCTGTGAGTTATAACATGTTTGGAGAGTATGTTTCTGCTGTTTTTTTTAATTACAAATTGATTCATTAACTATTCTTTAAATCCATTACACACAACTTGTAAACCTATAAAGACCATAAAGTATGCCTATGATTATAATGTGATACCATGTATAGAAATTCATGTTAAATTGGAAATAATAATAATAGTTAGTTTGGTACAAATTACTGACAAAATATAAGACATAGCAGTTAAACAGTGCAAAACGAGCACATTATGACCACATGAGGTTAATCGTCAGTGTGGCTAAAGCATGACTGATGTTAATGTTTGTACTAAAGATTGATAGTCTAAAAAGTTGGCTAAACTCTATATACACAGCAGATGAACTGATACGAGTATGCTGTAAACCTACTGCCTCTTAATTTCCTGCAGGATGTCAGCAAGCGCATGTCTCTGCCCATGGACATTCGCCTGCCTCCAGAGTTTCTCAAGAAACTGCAGCAGGAGAGTGAAAACTCGCCGCTCTGCAGACCTCTCAGCCGCATGTCTCGGCGTGCATCACTGGTTCGTAAATTGTCTGTCCACCTGTCTGTCTGTGATATATTAGAATCTCATACATAAATAACCGTGGGCAAAGTGTTAACATGACAGTGGTCAGTCTTTCATCTCATATTGACCTCTGTAAGGCTTTTTTAATCTAACTCTCACATAAATCTCATTTCAGCAACCACATTGGCCTCATGTTTATTTTTCAATGCATGAGATTAGTCTTGAACCAGTGAATGTCTCGGCTCATGTTACAGAGAAAATATCCTCTCTGCAAATTATTAGCTCTCTTATCTTGCCCCACTGTTACTATTTTTGTTTTTACTTCTATATTAATATTATAATGAGTGCATTATTTCTCTTTGATATTTCCCCCAGTTCGCCATTAAGATGCATTTATTTTGTGTCAGATTGACAGAGTAAACAAGGATTTATACTTAATTAAGAAAACATTAATTAATTTATGCAAATGTGATCTCTTGACTGATCTGCGGTATAATTAGTGAACAGAACCGTAACAGTAAACACTAAGATTAATCTGTCTTTTTCTTTTTGCCTCTAGTCTGACATAGGCTTTGGGAAACTGGAGACATACGTGAAGCTCGGCAAACTGGGTGAAGTACGTCAATGCCACTTACTCGCACATTCACCTTTTAACAGACGGTCGATGGAAACAGCTGACGTGCAGGCCAGGGAGAGATGACTGTACAAGTGCTACACCCACTGCAGCCACCGACCAATAACTTGAGGCTAGACAGAGCTTCATCAAACATAAATAAAGCATCTCTCTGGTGTATAACATCAACCATGCTGACCACAACTTGCCTGCGAGTCTTCATTATACTTAACAGGTTTGCTGTGAGTCAAGCCTCTCAGGGGAGACAAGTCTGTCAAAAAAAAGTACAACAACATACAGCCTTGTATAACTACAGTACCAATGCACTTAAATCCCTCACCATTTATCTGAGAACAGTCATTGCCTTAAGGAGCGAGGAACAGTTAGTGACAGAAGCTGTCCGCATTAGTCTCAGTCACAGTGCTCAGCAGCAGATAACAGCGCTGGTGAGGGATCAAAAAGAGCTTTGTTTGTTGTCAGTGATCATAACCTATGGTTCACAAAGGCGTGATTGAGTTTGATATGCAGTGGAACACAGTAATTTGAACATGTGGCTGTTATAAAAGTACCTCACTTATTACTGATCCTTTTCACAGTATCTGAAAAGATTCATTGAATATATGAGGGATAATCATCAGTGAGGAAGATGAGTTGTGATGAGAAATCCCAATAATCAGTTCCCCAACATGTAAATATGCCCTTATTAATGGATTAAATCCTGCTTGAGATGCTTGTGTTATGTTGATGAAGTGTTTTGATGCTGCTCATGGAGGATAGCAGTTTAAACTTCTGACCTCATTCAGTCCTTTTGGAATTAATTATCCGTTATGATTTATGTTTACGTGCTGTGGATGATGATGAGAAAGTCAACGGAAAGCGAAAGTAAACACTTCCAGTCAAATTAACTTCATTATTCTATTGCTATTAATAAGAAAAAGGAATACTTGCTGGTATATGAGTAACAGTTCTTCAGAATATATTATTATCAGAATGTCAACTTGAGGTGTGTGTGTGTGTGTGTGTGTGTGTGTGTGTGTGTGTGTGTGTGTGTGTGTGTGTGTGTGTGTGTGTGTTCATAGGGGACGTACGCAACAGTGTTCAAAGGGCGAAGTAAACTAACAGAGAACCTGGTGGCGTTAAAGGAGATTCGGCTGGAGCACGAGGAGGGAGCACCTTGCACTGCTATCAGAGAGGGTACACACACATGCATCAACAAACACACACGAAGAGATTTCCCAGGTCAGGGGTGTAGCCATGCCCTCAGGTGGACAATAATCCACCAGCACATGAATTGATTAATTGTCCACTTTCATTTAAGTATCACTTATTCACACATGGGGGGCTGTTGCTGTGTCACTTAGCATCTAAACTGGACATATATAATGAACTCACCTTGCAAGGTCCACCTCACTCAGGTGATTCAAAGGAAGACTGCATTGGACATCTGTATATTCACAGGAATGATAGGGAGATACCACAGGAACATGTCCAGTGTGTGTTTTATCAATTATGATCTAGTTGCACTTTTGCTTATCACTTAGTTTCTGTAAGTAGAAGGAAAGTGTGAGGGAGATCTCTCTTCTCTTGTCTGTGGATATTTCCACCTACGTCTACAAGAAACTGAAGGTGGGCTTTTACTGTTAAGATGTTTCCTCATTGATATTTTAAAGTCAGTTGACACCCAGCAGTGTAAGTATTGTATTATTTTCTTTGTGATACTAACTGCAAAAACTGTATACTATTAAGATTCATATCTACTGTGTAGGATTAAGGACATAGCACTGTTTGCAGTACATTTATGTTAAACCACAGATAGGATGACCTCCACTGGCATTTACACAATTGTTTTAGGACACGGCAGCTGAGTTTAGACTAAACCACAGGTGCAGTTTAAACAGCTGCTAATGACAACACAGCAATGAGGTTAGTTAGTTAAGTTAAAACCCGTCTGAAGACTGAAATCGTAGCTAAGCTATTGTCAGATCTGCAGCTCAGGGGTGTTAGTAGATTGTTCTGTAATGGTTTCTGCTGTTGATGCTGTTGTGCTTGAGGCACATTTTAGGTTCCTGGGGAAAACAGCACAACTCATCTCTCCACCTTCTGTCCACCCAGTGTCTCTACTGAAGAACCTGAAACACGCCAACATTGTCACATTGCACGACATCATCCACACCGAACGCTGCCTCACGCTGGTGTTTGAGTATCTTGTGAGTACATTGGCAGTTCAGCATGCAGGAGTTCAGAAGCTGTCGACCTCATTTATGCATAGATTTGAGTGTGAACACTGTGGCTGTTGTGTCTTCCAGGACAGCGACCTTAAACAGTACTTGGACAACTGTGGGAATCTCATGAGCATGCATAACGTCAAGGTGAGTCACCAGCATGACAATGACTCAGCAGCAGCAGCAGCACCAGGTGTCAAACACTACTGACTGCATACCAGACACATTGTTCTTCCAAACCACCACACACACACAGCCTCAACATTTGCAGCTTCTTGTTCTCAAGCCAAAATGCAAATGATCAAGCAGTTAATTTTGCATAGAAGCCACGGAGGCTTGGAATTGCAACAATGAGATAAGTCACATTCTCAAAGCAGAGGAGTTACTCAGGGAACCAGAGTAAAAGTCTCACAGAACCATAAAATTTAAAGGTCAACCCAGTTTGTGTCTCTTAAGGACGTATCCAATTTTCTCAAAAATGAAAATCTGGCAACCCTTGAAAAACCCAGAAGGATGTTTAACGACACTTAACTGCTCGTCTGAAGGTATTTCCAGAGTCCACAGAGATTCTTCTCAACATCCAGATGGAAAGATATTTCCAGTCAGTCTGCTGCACGATAAAAAAGATTTTTCACCCCTTTCTCAAGTTGCAACTGTATTATCTACCCAGAAAGTGGAAATGACTGGATTTTATTTTACTTTTTTTTATATTATGATAAATATGTTAATGTCAATACTGGAAAGAAAAAATCAATATATAGCAATACAACTGATGATATAAAGTTTCACATCATGCAAACTGAGCAAGGACATGCGTATGTCATTTCAGGGAATTCAAATTAGGAAAATGAGTCACAACTTGGGAAATGGGTTGAAAATCTCTTTTATTGTGCAGCAGATGGATTTTTTTTTTTTTTTTTTTATCCACAACCATCCACCGAGGATTCTGGAAATACCTTCAGGACAGCAGATAGTGTTCTGTGTTCTTCAGATTTCCCATGCATATATTTTTAGCTAAATCAAATGTGTTGCTCCATAACTCAAATGTAACGAGGGGCACAAACTGGAGCTAAGTCATACTGTGTTCATTCTATGGTTCAGTTGGATTAGTAACTCGTCCTTTTGAGATATTTCATTGTTTTAGTTCAGCTCCATCAGGGGGATGAGGGTAGACTTGAAAAGGAGAAGGCAAATATTGTTGATTTGGTCACTGGAGTTTATTCCCACCTAAGGAATCAGAGAAGTTTTACAATCCACATTCTGTTTTAATGATGTGTACAGATGTTGAATTTTTCATCCTCATAATTTTTGAACATTTTTTTCTCCTACAGATCTTCATGTTCCAACTGTTGCGTGGTCTGTCCTACTGTCACAAGAGAAAAATCCTCCACAGAGACCTAAAGCCTCAGAACCTGCTCATCAATGACAAGGGCGAGCTCAAATTGGCAGACTTTGGTAGGAAAATCAGCATACTCTCATGCAGCATATACGAACATCAACAAAAGCAAATGCGGTCATAAAGACACGCGCACTTGGGAATAGAATAGCACATTTCCTGCCTCAATCGCTTTCCAATTATATTTTACTGCCGCTCAGAGATCTCCTATCCTGATTACTTTAGCACCCTTACTTCCTGTATCCTAGCAACTGTGCCCCTCTCTCTGAGTTTTCTCAGTTTTCTGTGGGTAGATAAACCCACCAGTATTCCCTCACTATTTTTCACCAGTTTTAGCTAAAAGCTGCATATTAGCGGATGGACACACTATTCCACTATGAGACTTACTGCATCACGCTGTTTCATGCTACACCTGTGGAGGCACAAAATACTTCCATTTCAATGGGATCTTTGTACTACTGAAGCGACAGAGGTTGAACATTTGCACAAAAAGCAGGCTTACCAATATAGCCTTCTGCTGTTCCTGAGGTCTCCTGAGGTCTCACATTGTTAAACCATGACCATGCTGTGTTTTCCAGGTCTGGCAAGGGCCAAGTCCGTCCCCACTAAGACCTACTCCAATGAGGTGGTAACTCTATGGTATCGGCCCCCTGACGTCCTGCTGGGTTCTACTGAATACTCCACACCCATCGACATGTGGTGAGTACTACAGTATGGATATTTAAGTATCATTAGTCTAACATGTATTTGCCTTCCACAGCACCACAACGACCATCTGCTCTCTGTGGGAGACTAGACCCACCACACTACAAACTGTCCCAACTGTAATGTGTGGAAGACCTTGCAAGAGCAAACACTATGTTGTGTGAATATAACCACCAGTATTATCTTTTGTTGAGCCTCATATATCTAAATGAAGTTAATATATAACATGCAGCTAGCTTGCTCTGGCAAATGATACAAAATATATTGCGCTCTAGTACATACTGTAGATACTTGTGCATTTGTGTTCAGTAAGCCTCTCTCTGAACTGAACATCATACTATGTGTCACAGTCCTGCATCGCCATGTCCTTACCTTAGACATTTCAGACATGCTGTAGTTTCAGCACTCTTCCAGTAAGTTATGAGCCACTCAGGGACTGAAATCTCTGTAAAATGAGATACTTATGTAGGACTGTGAACCACAGTATGACAGCCTGGGTCAGAGCGAAATGTTCTCACATGTTGTTAGATATACTGTGTCATATTGATGCTTTTGAACAAGCACATTAGTTTGAAAGTTCAAGAACTACAGTAAGATCTAAAAGTCCATATGAGTCTCTGCCATTTCTGACTTTCATAATTAATCCTCACATCTGTTGCAGGAAACTGAGAACAAATGGGTTGAAAGCAACACAGAAACTTCACCTGGTTTTACTTGGATTCTCTCATTTTTCTCTTAACTGACTACAGTCAGTAATGAGCAATGCTGTTCACTTAGTAAAGTAGATGAAAGTCTAGCAGCTTGAGGATCGTCCAGGACTTCCATGAATCATGCATATCATTAAAATCTCCCAGGTTATTGGCAGAGAGTCACTGGTCATGCAGTGGAGCATCATTTATCTGCATGCACTTTCCTTATGTGTTGCTCATTAGCAGTTTGCCATGGTGAGAAAACCCTCACAGCCTTGGCAAGCTGCTGATGACTAAACGTGCCTCTCTAACAACACACCAGTCTTTTATGAGCTCACCTAGATACATATACGCTCATCACACCACAGGGCACCTCTCCAACACACCATCCTGGGAAGAACAAAAGGCTGCACTGTGCCCACTCACACCATACATGTTTGCACTTCCAATCAGCGCTCTTTGAAGTGTGTGCGTTTGTCGAACACAGTTCTAGATTGTTAAGGGGCTCTTTGTTGTTTGCTCCTCCTCCAGGGGCGTGGGCTGCATCCTCTTTGAGATGGCAACTGGTCGTCCTATGTTCCCTGGTGCCACAGTAAAGGAAGAGCTACACTTAATTTTTAGGCTCATGGGTAAGATGGCAGCGTGTTATGATAATATCCTACAGGCCAGGATAAAATCAAGTAATATATGAAGTGGGAACAAGTAATATAAGTGAGAGTGTCCCGTGTCAGCAGACTATTGTACATTTCATTGTATCTTTGTCTTCCAGGCACTCCAATAGAAGAGACTTGGCCTGGTATCAGCAGTAATGAGGAGTTTAGGTCTTACCTCTTTCCTCAGTACAGACCTCAAGCTCTCATCAACCACGTGCCCAGGTGACACTAACAATTAACTCAGTCAGTTCAACTGAGTCCTGTCTGAAGGGAAAACGGCTCACTCCAATTGCTCATTAGGATTAAATACAGGATATTCAAAGTACAAGAGAAGCTGCTGTAAATGCCACTTTTATCATAACCCAAAGGATTGGGCAAGTTAAAATTCTGACCTGATGATGTACAAGTTATTACAGTTCATCCAGAGGGAACATGAATGTTGGGAACAAAATTTTATGCCAGTCTGTCCAACAGTTAGTGAGACATTTCACTTAAAACCACAAATGTGATCTTTGTGAGGAGAGGAAAATGTGTGAAGAAAATTTAGGAGATCAGCAGGATAAATTCATTTCTGATTAAAGAGCAGGGTTTTTGTCTGAGTATACTGATGATATGGCCTTAGTTGGCCCTCTTAAGAAAACAGACCTCCTCAGTGAAGCTGAAGATTTTGCCCAAACACAAGCTCAGGCTTGGTGCAAAAGTAATTAGGAGATTAATGTTAATAGGACTTAAGAAGTGATTATTTGTGCTAGGCAGGATTTCATAACAAGGCCTGTTGTACTTGACAGCCAACTTGTTGAAACTGTTGAAAGTTTCAAGTGTCTTGGTATAACTCTGGGCTGCCAATTCAGCTTCTCTGAAAACACCAGCTATGTTTACAAGAATTGCACACTGACTTTATCCTCTATGGATACTCAAGTCAGTCACTGTTTGAAATGGTTTAAAAATCTGTGATTGAGAATATTTTAATATGACATTTGAGTTATTGGTCTGGTAATCCAACCTGCTTGCTAGAATAGTTGGCCTGGTTATCATAATAACTCCAGATTAATTGTACACCATCACAACAAGAGATAGGCAGTTCTCATTCTTTATTTCCTGTTTGAGACTCTGGGAGGCTCTGTATATTTCTCTCAGCATCCAAAAATACTGTTTATGTGGGTTCTAACCTAACATGCTGATACTACTTGCATGATATTTTTCTTTGAACAGTCATAATAAAAGCTAAACTGTTTTCTTTGCCTCCATCAGGTTGGACACAGAAGGGATCGACCTGCTGTCTGCTCTGCTGCAGGTATAAAACAAAAGCACCATGACCTTCACTCTGTTGGACATGAGGCAGTGTGTGATTTCAGAGATGGTCTAATCTGCTGGTTTTGGATTCTGATTGCAGTATGACACCAGGAGCAGAATCTCCTCTGAAGCTGCTCTGCGACACCCCTACTTCCTGAGTCTGGGGGACAACATACACAATTTGGCAGACAGTAAGAAACACACAACCTTAAGGGCTCTTGGGTGCATTATCAGAGTGTTTTGGTCAATTTGTATATCACTAGCACACAGAGAAAGTCTGACAAAACACTCTTGTCACTCCAGGCTGTTCTGAATTAAAACTGCTGCTTTCATTTAATGTGTTTGTGCCAGCAGGAACAATCTTTTAAAATATGTCGCTAACTATTTACCTTATTTTGATTTTTTTGTCAAAGGTTCCCAGTATTAGCATATAGCCTGTTAGCTCTTTTTTGTCACCCATTAAAAACAGTACCTCTGTGTAGTATCACTCTAACAGCCTTGAAGCAGTCAGAGGAAAACACAATCTCCCTTTGATGGCAGTGTTACTTGGCAGGCAAAGTCCATGTGAAACTAATTACATTAATGATGACTCCATGATGTTCCATTTAGGTGTCCCTGTAAGCCCAATAAGTGAGCCATGATGCCATTATTAGTATTAGTAAATACACCTGTCCTTTTTCTGCTATGATGTGGAAAGATGTCAGCAGTGCCAAGGTCTTCAGAAGGCTTATGCTGAGTCCATGTAGTAACATCCTTTATCCAATCATGTGTTGGAGTGGTGAACCTCGCTCCATCCTTGCTTATGAACCACTGAGTCTTTCCAGGATGCCCCTTTCATAGCCAATCATGATACTATCACCTGTTACCAATCAACCTGTTTACCTGTGGAATGTTCCAAACAGGTGTTTTTGGAACATTCCACAACTTTTCCAGTCTTCAGTTGCTCCTGTCCAAACTTGTTTGAAATTTGTTGCTCACATCAAATCAGAATAGGCAGATGTTTACAAAAATCAATCAAGTCAGTGAGGTCAAACATTAAATATATTGACTTTGTACTCTTTTAATTGAGTATATGTCAACAAGGATTAGCAAATTGTCCCGTTACTTTTTTTTTTAATGTTTAACACAGCGTCCCAACTTTTTTGGAATCAGGCTCGTATGATAAGGTGTATTGCACAGCTTTAGTACATGTAGCAGTTTTTCAAATCAATCTTTTATAAAAATTCTTTTTCTGTGCTCCTAAGTCATTCTTTCTTCCCTCTTTGTTTTAGCTGCTTCAGTGTTTTCCCTCAGAGAGGTGCAGCTCCAGAAGGACCCAGGCCACCGCAGCTCCGTGTTTCAGCCTTTAGGTAAGGTTCCTGCCTCTCAGTCTCACTGTGTCATATTACTTCATACACAAGTTTGGTCAAGTCCCTGTTACTGAAAGCCACTCATTTCCTCACATAGTGGGATTCTAGAATAGTTCTCTACATTGACATTGTTCTGCATTTTGGACCTGGTAATTAGAATATGGTGCATATGGTTGTATTCTCATAGTCAATAGTTTTATGCTACACATAACAAGACCAGCTAATTAAAAGTTTCAAAGGTAAATAGGAGCCATTAATGATCACTATGGGATAGCTACTCTAACACTGTGAGTTTCCTGAACGGTGTGAAATTAAACGGAATTAAATCCAGCTTTGTTTTCTTTCTGACCACAACATCTGAAATGGTGTCAGTAGATTTACTTTGCTAATTGGCAAAGCTGTGCAAGAAGCCAGCAGGCTGACTTTGTTTACTCTGACACAAATAAAAATACCACAGAGAAGAGTCTAAGAGGACCTGAAAAGAAAATGAAAATGAGATGTCAACAGATTTAGTACAGATTACAGATGTCACCCATTTATAAACTCTTCATATACTTAGTAAGTCTCACTATGGCTTTATTTTCTCCTAGTAAGACTCATATAAAACTTCAAGACCTAACTTCATAGTACTTAACTTGTACTTAACTGATTAATGTTACATAGGTAACAGTATCTGTGTCCACTGGTTCTTGTCAACACTTATTAATCATCATTTTGAAATAAGTGTTCGGTCTCAATGTGTCTCTCTTCAGGTCGAGGAAAAAACCGTAGACAAAGCATCTTCTAGACATCACAGAGGAAGACCAGAGACCCACAGAAAAGAGGAGCTGCCATTTCAGACCACTATACAAAGACCAACACAGCTCAGTACATTAACACACATGCTCACCTACGTGCACACACAAACTCATGTGCACTCACTCATTTCCATGGCAGCTGACCATGGAGACACACAGGGTTTCAGGAAATAAACTTGTACTCACTTGAAATGACTGAGCTGTGATACACTCTCCCTCCACACACATTTGCACAATCAGCAACATGTTACCGTCACTTAGTTAAACAAATAGGCCCCTAAATAAACTGCTCTGCTCTGTTATAGTGTACACATATGCACAAGCTTGTATAATTGCCACATCTAAAGTAGCTACCACATCTGGAACCATCTTACAGTTGCAAGTGTACAGAAGCAAAGGCTGTGTGTGTGTGGTGTGCACGGAGGTCGATTCAGGTTGTCTCTACAACAAAATGTAGCTTAAAAGTACACCCTCTGATTTCATGGTATATAAGGAGGAGGAGTCACAACATTTCCTCCCAGTGACATTCTGGTATTTGTGGTGCTTTCGGGGCCATAGCCAGGATTATTTGGTCAACTGTTCATTTGTGCTTTGTGTACACTTCATTTCAAAGCATGAAAGTTTAAATGGCAAGTCAAAACCTTCTTAGTATTGCAAGGAGTCAAATTCTGGTGGAGAATTGCTGAAGATGTCATTTATCTATTATTATTTTGGCCTACAAATAGTTAAATGTAAGCATATTGAACCTAACATTATATAGAAATATAGAAACAGCTTATACAATACACAAATGTTGCTAAAACCTCCAAATTCACAGAAAGAAAACAGGAATGGTGGCTAATAATGGTTAGCTGCTTGAATACATCAGGGAGCTAATAAGATGGCATAAATTAAACTAAGTCAGATTTATACATGATGAAATGATTACATCCCTGTCAAAAGAGTCACCATATGGCAGCTATGGGTATGTTATGTCATCCCGACAGTCTTGAAGTTGTACATACAAGCAGACATTGAAATGGTAGCAACACACTGTTCATTTTACAGTACCTCTACTCACATGAAGCAAACCATGAACGACTCCGACTCCATCGTGAATATAAAACTCCAGTTTGAAATGGAGTCATGTCGACAGACTTGCCTTGCTACAGCGCCCCTGTGTTTTAACTCAGTGTGAGGTTTTGTTCCATACAGTGTTAACAGCTGGCTTGACTCCAGTTTTGAAGTTGCCTTAGTAAACTGTGCATGATATTTTGGCTTGTGAAGAATCTATATTTGATCTTGTGTAGCCAATGTGTTAGGAGGCATTTGCTTTGTGTGTGTAAATAACTCATTATGAGTATATGTATTTTTTAGTCTCCTATTTGCACAAACCAGAAGTGTCCTCTGAAGCCTGCTCCTTTCCCTTTGTGTCTTACCTTACAAGATTCCAAAATATGACCCCTATATTGTCCCAAATTCCCTTAACCCTAGACCAGTAACCTGGGAAAGTACGATCTACAAGTACTTTCTAGTAGCAAATTACTGTCAGTTGGACTCACTGCTACCCTTATATTTTGCACAGCTCTCTTTCACCTGTTGCGAGGGAGCAGCTTTTGGCTGTAGGCAAACAATAGGCAGTGTAAAGTATATATAGCATAACTTTAGAAAGTATATGTATCTGCACAAGTGAAACTTCTTCATCTTCCTTATCTCCCTTGTGACAGTCACTGAGCCCTAGAAGGTGAAATGATCTGCAGACACAGTGATGGGCACTTGTGGCTAAGCTCCAGTCTCCTCTCTGTGACACCTTGACTTCCTCTCCATCTTCTCTCTGTGCCGTGCTGCTGAGGAATCCTTATGTAAGCCAATGCAAGGGTTTTTAATGACTGGTGAGGTGTGATCAAGGCTGTTAAATTAACAGTGCAGTATGAAAGAGACAGTAAAGAGACAGTCTGTGTGGAATACAATAGTGGTTACCCTCTGCCATCATTCTTCCAGTGGTATAGTTGAAATGAACTTGTTCATACGTTGTGTCACCCAAGCGTATATATGACGGCACATATTTTGCTGTTCCAAAAAGCCACACTTGAAAGTGGGGCCATGAGCCTGGCATCAGTGAGAGGGGTGAGATATTTTGCTTACTTTAGATGTGGTTGGACAACACTTTTTACTTCATTTCTAGCATACCTCAGCCTTTAGAGTGCTGTCATGGCATCCTTTCCTTGGCCATTTCAGGCCTGTTCACACCTTGACTCCTAACTTTAAAGTCAGAGTCATGCCTTTTGGCTGGGTGCCAAAACATCGCACTCTCCTGTGGTGACTGTGTATGCCTCCTTGCTGATCATTGGGTCATTGGTCTGTGGTACCCTGACCCATTCATGTCATTTTCTGCCTTCTTCCAAAAGCCACTGGCAATTGGATAATCAAAAGAAAAAAAAATGTGCTGTACAACTGCTTTCTGCAGCCTTCCTTTGTGCTGCTGTAGATAAATGCACAGTGCCCACTACAGTGTCAGAGAGAAATGGCAGGTCATGATGAGACTGCAGCTCACACAAGTATGTACACATTAATTGTTGGGCAGTGTGCATGCAACCACAGAGGAGATCACAGCTACTGCACGGACCATGCTGAGAGGGTAAAGACTCTCACGACTGCCATGGTGCCAAACGCTCCTCATGTAAATTTTGTGGCTCTCAATGTGTGGACACAAGTCTAAAGCAGTTGCCTTTGATTTAACACTTCTAGATGATTTGATCCACACAATTCATAATTGGATTCACAAAAAGTCATCAAGTAAGAGCCAATGACTGATACCTTGAGACTGTTCAGGGGAGACAGAGGTAAAGAAGCTAACCAGTAACCAGAGGTCATGCTCAAGTGCCCAGAAGCCAAGCACTGAAGCCCTAAAGCACTCCAGCACCAAACTGATTTGAAGAGTTATATACATGTAGATCAGAGGTGCTTATGTTTGTGTATGAGTGGAGAGACAAATGCCCGTGAGAGTTAAATGGCTGCTGAGTGAGTTTTCTACCTCTAAAAGTGATTGAAGCTGATGGAAGAATCGTGCGACCATCCAACCCTCTGTTCACCTGCCAGTGAGTGCAAACGTAAGAGGCAACAAGGAGAGAAATGCAGGGCAAACCTGCTGAGTACTTCAGAGGGATGTAAGACTTCCAACCTCCCCCCTCCTTCCCTCAGTGGCAGAAGTATTACTGTGTGTTTTAGTTGTGGTAAATGAAGCTATTTTAAATACTGTAATGAAAAAGAAATAATATATATGTATTTTAACAGATGTTTTCATCTTTCTCAGTGAGTTTTATGCTGTTAAAAATATAGAGCACTGTATTTAAAATAAAATAAAGAAAAAAATGCAGATGATGTCTAAATGTTTTATAAGATAAGTTTAGATTTTGTATAAGATGTGATATTTTGTGTGATTTGTCTACACTGTTATAAAATGGGAAAAAAATGAATGTACTGTGACTGCCAACAGGCATACAATTGATTGAATAATTGATTAATTAATGAATAAATAAATAAACTACTGAAATTCTGGAACATACCCATCTGTTCAGTGTCTTTTCGTTTTGGTTTGTTTCTTTCTTTTTCTTTTTCTTTTTCTTTCTTTCTTTCTTCCTTTCTTTCTTTCTTTCTTTCTTTCTTTCTTTCTTTCTTTCTTTTTTTTTTTTTTGGCTACTTGCATAGTTATTTATACCATTATGGGTTGATATAGTGTAGTTCTTCACTCAAGAGCAGGTACAATACCATAGATGAACAGAAGATGGTGCTATTGGTCTACTGCACGCTGCTACACATCAGTACAAGAGGCCAGTTTAGTTTTTTAAATTGATGCAGAGCTGGTGATTGATACAAAACGTATAGCAGCACCCATTATCACAACATAATCCAATGTTTCTTAATTTTTTGCAGATAGTGTTAATGCTGCATGCCAAAAGGAAAGGAGCGCAATCTTGTTCATTTTCCATAACTTTTAAATGTCACCATCAGTCACATTACCATGGCACTCTCCTGTGGCAATCTGTAACCTGATTAATCAGATTTTTTAAATATCATGTTATTTTAAAGACATCCATAAATATTAACAATACATGACATATACTGTATGCACAATACATACACAAATGACAAATAAACACAGAGCAACATATGTGGGCAAAAGTGAATAAAGGAATATATGAAAAAAAAGTGGTGGGCATCAATAAACATAAACAGCTACATTTAACAAAAGATCCCCTTTATATATGATTTGAAATATGATACATCATATTGTGCATCATTACACATAATTCAATAAGGAGTTAGAATATGACCTTATTATATCCCACAATCCTTCTAGGCCCCAAGCACAGTGCCATAATGTGGCAGCATCTCTTTCCATCCCTATTAAGTCTATAAACTCTTCCAGCCAGCTGCTCAAGATGAAACAGGTTGGAGTTCTTCTCACCCAGTTCATTACAATTTTCCATTTAGCAGCAAGCCAACCCAATGCTACAAATCTCATTCTCCTAAGAGATAACTCATCTAATTTGTCTCCTAGTATACACAATGTGTGTGTGTGTGTGTGTGTGTGTGTGTGTGTGTGTGTGTGTGTGTGTGTGTGTGTGTGTGTGTGTGTGTAATAAGATAGGATCTCTCCACTGATCAAAGGGAACTCAACGCAGGGTGACTGACACTTTTTCTACAGCCATATCAGCATTTACTCTTCACAGTAGCTTATGTTTTGTTACATTTTACTAGGTGATATATGCCCTATGGAAAGATTTCAGTTCGAATGACTCACAGATACATTTTGAGATTATTGTAGAATTTCACATTCTTTATCAGTTCACTGCAGAAGGGTGACCCCCTGTGTGTTCATCTCCCAGCAAAGTTGAGCTGGCGAGTTTCTCTGAGCTGTAGAGAGGCTCGCAAGTTTATGTATGTAAGTTTATGTATCATGTACACATACCTGTATTAGGTAGGCACGACCTGATTGTCCGGCTGCACATGCAAATTTCAGTGGATGGAGTCCGTGTGAGCTGCAACTTGTAAAACTGCCAAAGGAAAGTGTAATTATGTTGATCATCTCAGACAGCTCAAGGCTGTAAAAAAGTTTCATAGGTTATAAACACATATACAGCTGAAAAACAGAAAAAAATAAATAGAACTACAGCTGTACAGTAACTTTATTCCACCTCGTATGTGTGCCATCTTTCATAGAGAGTCTATGTACGCTTGTTTAAATCTCTGAAATATATTACTAACTCACAAATGTCATAATTTCTTTCAAAAAATCGTCATGGTCTCCAGACAAAGCTTCACATCAGCACTTTCACCTGGTTTCTCAGCTTGTCTCGGCATGATATTTAAATAAAGTTATGTCCCTGTAACTCAAACAGACAGACTCCAGAGGCTGACAGTCATTCTGTTCATTTCAAGAATGTTGCAGCGCTACTTAAGAAGACCGTTGCTACGCAAGTACGTCCACCGCCGCGGGCCATTTCTTTTGATACACGACGCAAATCTACTGAGAAGCTGGTGTGAAACCTGCCAGGAAGTAGGCTGGTACCTTGGAATTCCAGCCAATCAGCGTCTCGTCCGTCAATAGGATAGCTCGCACTCAGCTCAGCTACTAGGCTGACTTGAGAAGCTCTGCATACGTTGTGTGTTGGCAGTTTATGTCGTTGAGTTTGACGGAGTTCCATCAGCCGTCAGTGTGAAAGAAGCCGCTGACAGCTGTTGGACTCTGTAGGACTCAGGCTTCCTCTGAAGGACCGACATGAAGCTGGTGGATGAGCGAATCTGGTTGCTGTTTAAGCGCCGATGTCCACAAACTCTCACCTATTGGAGTGTGTTCTTTAGCTCTGGCCTTTGCATCGCCGTCCTGGGACCCACCATCTTGGACCTGAGGTGTCAGACCCACTCCACCCTGCAGCAGATCACCTGGGTGTTCTTCTCCCAACAGTTCTTCATGTTGGCCGGCTGCAGCCTGGGAGGACTCTTCAAGCAAACGTGAGTAATAGTGAGTACAAGTAAACACCGAGAGAGATGTTCCACCCGAACCCGAACAACACACAAACTGTGTCAGAGGTTCACTACAGAAAATCAGGCATTACCTCTGTTTGGGGTCTGGCTAATATAATGGATTTTGACATGCTCCATATCTGTAAAGTGGTGTTGAAAGTACTTTTTACACAAATCCCAAACAGGTATGATTTATCTCCAGTTTGTTTACATGAATTCTAGCAGAAAGTTCTACCTCTTCGGCATTTAACTAACCTCAAGTGCAAGTATTACAGAAATATTATATTGTTATGGTTAGTCATTATATAATGTTTTACATCTCTGCATTTGTGAATGACTTTTTGGCAAATAGCAGAAATATACAGTATATGTGTTCATGCACAGCACATATAGCATATAAAACATGAAATATTTCCTTATTTGGTGTGTCAGTCCTTTTAAATGTGCAATTCTAGTTTGTTGCAACAACAGTCAGGACCACTGCTGTACTTTTCCACATATGGAGTTTTAATAAGGTCGGATGAAGAGAAAATTTTGACCCCATGATGGCACCAAATGAAAAGTCAGGGACTGACCATAGCTGTTACAATTCATCTTAAGAGGGGCTTGAATGTGTTAAGTCAGAGGATCATCACAGTCAGTGGGATTCATCATGTTGGCACATGGCTATCTGTACAAAATTTCATGGAAATTGTTAACATATGTCAGCCTGAACCACAGTGGCGAACTGACCCACTGTCAGACCAACATTGCCATCCATAGAGTCATGCTGCTAGCATGGCTGAAAATCACATATTACTCCACCACCTAACACATTTCTATGACTTAGAGGTTGTGGGTATAGTGAACATCTTATGACACACACACACACACACACACACACACACACACACACACACACACACACACACATACAGGTGCTTACAGTAAAATCTATCTAGTACAAGGTTAAAAAGAGAGTGGAAAGTTGGCAGGAAAGAAGGAGAATACAAGGTGAAAACAATGTGGTGGTGTACTGCTGCTGAAGGGCTGTGATAAACCTGCAGGGTAAATAATAGTTAGTGGAGCCCATCAAGGTGACCCTACTGCAGTGGCAACAAGCTGGAAATCCCCTGTTCAGTCTGGACTTCAGTACTGTACTAATCATCTTAATCACAACTTTCATAAGAATAAAAAATTGACTTACACTTGTGAATGAGCAACTGAATATATTTGAGTATTAAGTCATAAATAGTATGAATGCACTGCATAATGCTGTGGCTGTTGTCTTCTCTTTCTGTGTCTTGTCTAGACTCATATCCTCCCTGTCAGCCCTCCTGCTCTGCACTCTCACCATTTCACTCGTGTTTGCCATCATACCACTATGTTACAACATTGCACTACTGTCCATCGCCATGGCGTTAACAGGCATTGCCATGGGTGTGATAGAGACTGTCGCCAACCTGCAGCTGGTGAAGCTGTACCAGAAAGACTCTGCCATCTTCCTGCAGGTCAGAGTGGAGAGGGAGGGGAATTAACAGCAGTGACTCTGTGTGTGTGTGTGTGTGTGTGTGTGTGTGTGTGTGTGTACATGCATACGTGCGTGCGGTGTTGTGTACTGTATGTTAAAGAGAAAGCAGCTAAGGATGTCGTGGATGAGCATGTGGACTAATTCGATACAGATACAGTATGTGCTGTACAATAACATCATTCTTGGTAATTGGCTTTATTGATGAAGTAAAGAAACGATAGAAAATTAAAGTTATCTAAATCAATGTATGTAAAATAGGTATAGACTTTTTTCAACTTGTCATTTTGGTTAACTGTTTTGTAAGGTTTAGTCCTCATCAGGAGACCAAAATCAAGCCTAAAGGAGAGTGAACATTTGAATTTAGTCACTGCAAACACGACTCCGAGTTAATGCTAATGGTAAGGGACTGAAGAAATGGCTGGACTCTAAAAGCAGGACACAGATTACTGATGATTTTAATAATAAAGAGCTTTGCCAAAAGAAAGGGTATACTGAGCACTAGGAGCTGATCCCTGTTGTTCCAAGGAGGAGTGGGTAGGCAGATGAGGTGAGTCAGCAGGCCTTCTGGTCGTGGCCTTGAGCTGGGAAGACTTAGCAGGTTGAGACACAAGGAGATGATCCCAGAGGGCAGATCTAGTTACTCAGAAAGAGACAAGGCAAACAAACTTGAGCAAGAATAAAGCACATAGAGAGCTGTGCGTCTTAGATGTGTTACCAAACTAATGAATGCAACAGTCTACAAAGGCAGGTGAGGAGATCCGGGATTTTATCCGATGGCTGGTGATCATGGGTTGGCTGCAGCTGTGGTGGCTGATTGGCACAGGGATCAGGTGTAGGTGAGCCACGATTGCAGAGAACCACCCAGCCCAGACACACACACACACACACACACACACACACACACACACACACACACACAAGCACACGTGCACGCACACAAATACACAAAAACAGACATAAGGAGAGACTAGCATGGCACAAAGATATGGAAGAAGCATGGGGAAACACAAGAAAAAGGCGAACAACTTAGCCATATCAACTTTATAAGGCCATAATATGTCCAGCTTATTGAGGAGTTCTGCCCAAGACCCAACCAAATGAAAAAAAGAATGATGCAGTTTGAACCATTTGCCTGAAACAAATTGTGAACACACCATTGACACATCATCACTTTTCAGCTGATATGGCTAAAGTATTAGCAAGCAATTGTCTTTTCACACATCCAGCAGACACAGCGCAACATTATCATTCATTTGGAGTCTGTCTCTGACCAGCTAATGAAGGGAACTCCAGTGTTCACTCTCTTTAGCTCTGTTTTTGGTCTCTACAAGCTCATGAGGTAAATATTTGGCTCTTTAGCTGCTAAATGCTCCACTGTGTACACTAGCTAGCTGCTAACTGTCTGTCTGCCAAAAACATCCATTGCAGAAGCTTTAAGAAAGAATAATATGAAGTGGATGCACTGGATATAACTGTTGAAAGTGTTAACCAATGAAAGATAGGCACTAATAATCTATAAAGATATTCATTCTTAACTGAGATTAAATTTCCTTTTGAAATACTGTTTCCACCCTTTCCACAACCTTAGAACCAGAATGGGCATAGTTTGTCTGTCATACAGTGAACAAAAGGAGTTCTTTTTTCCTTTCTTTTCTTTTCCTTTTTTTTTATTTGATTTTTCAGAAAGTCATCAAGATTTGGGGGGTAATTTGCCTTTATTTGACAGTTTGCAATAGGACCTGTGTTATAATGTAAGACAAGAAATAAGGGGAAAGCAAGAATAATATGACATGCCACAAAGGTTCCTTGCTGGAATCAAACCAGGGTCGCTGCAGTTACACGGTATGTGTCTTAACCACTAGGCTGCTGGATGCTCCCATATATAATATTAAGGGATCTATGTTCATGTCTCGCCATAGGCCTTGCATTTCTTTACAGGCCTGGGAGCGCTCATCAGTCCCCTGGTGGTCAATCCGTTCCTGGCAGAGAGCAACTGTGTCCTGGGTGCCAACTGGACAGCCAACTCATCCTCCTCAGACCTACAGCACCTCCGCAGCAGCATGGCAGGGCAAGGAGTAGCGGTACACAACATCTCTCAGTACCCTCTGCTTACAGAGGGTAAAGTGATCACCAGTGTGTCATACGCCTTCTGGACCATTGCTCTAATCAATGTGAGTTTTTGCCAATATTACTTATCTCATATGATTGATGACGGAGGTGTATACAATACATGCTAGTATAAGTCATCTATTTAATATACTGGCTCAGATGTCAATCATTTGTGAATGGGAAAATGACTCTTTACCCGTGAGGTGACTCTTGTAACTGCTAGTTAGCAGCTAGATGTACACCCAGGTGTAGCTGTGTGATTTGACTAAGAGTACAGATAACTCGTGACATGCAGTATCGTGACGTAAAGCTGTAAGTCTTCTGAAACCAGGTTCTCTGTGCAGCTTCCAGCAATATGCAGCTGAATTCAGTGCTTCTGTTTGACAACAGCACATATCCAACGGGAAGACGACATTTTGGCACTATGTCTACTATGTGTGTCTTCATCAGTCAGAATGGTCCAGGACATGACATAGATAGTCAAACACATAGATAGTCAACCTAGAGCAGTTGGTCAGTTGCCACTGGAAAACTGGTTGAGCAGGGTTTTAAATCATTCATACACATGTTAATATCTTGCGTATAAATGTACGAATAAAGGAATTGTAAAAGATGAAAAACCAGATCCAAAGGGCTCTACTCTAAGAATATGAATCCAGGTTTGCTCATTTGCGGCACATCTGCTGCATCTCTTGACTGTCAAACCAATGAGACCATGAGTTCCATTTTACCTCATAGTTCAGATGGTTTGGTATTTTTATCCTTTAGCATATCTTGCTAGTTTTCTCCATTTTGCATTAGCAAAGAGAACAATAGCCTAATTTTCTGACTGGGCAACAGGGAATTCAGTGGGTCAGACAGACATTGCATTTTAAGAACACTCCCACTGGCATGGCATTCAAAGGACATAATTTCTGATAAAAAAAAGTGGCAGGTCTACAAGCAGAGCTTTGAGCTAAATGATAATATCAGTATACTAACATGCTTCCAGTGTCAATGCTACTGTTCAGCAGGTGTAAAGTTTACCGTGATATTAGTTTAGCATGTCGGAATGTGATTACTATTGCAGATGCTTGGTCATAAACCAAAGAATTAGACAAATTAAAAATGTGACTGGATGATGGTGCTTGGTGTAAAGTTAAGGGATTACCAAAGTGATCACAGTTGATCCAGAAGAAAACATGAATGTCTGAGTCAAATTTCACAGCAAATCTAATAGCTGTCGAGACATGCCAGTTAGGACATCCGACACAGACATCCCTAAAGCCACGTCACTAGAGATGCTAAGAATCAGGATAAACATTTAGCAGGTGTCAGTATCAAGTATCTGTCTTTCATGTGTTCCCTCATCTCTCCTTTCTGCTCTGACCAGAAACTCAAAAAGCTTTAACCTCATTTACGTTTGGGGTTTGTGGTAAAGATAAATAGCTTATATTATACATTCCAACACTGATGCACCTTTTTTCTGATGAGGCTTTACAGAAAAAAAAAAAAAAAAACTTTTGCAAAACCTTTTTTTGGCTCATTTTTATACAGGTTTCCCAAGACTAGATTTCTAATGCAGTGCTGCACAGTTTCATGGCCTGAATGAAATTCAATGATATAATGACATTTCCAAACAATGTTACTGCTCTTCAGAGCCACTCAGAGTTGTGCCCTTGTTTTCAGTTTTGGTCTTGTCAGAATTATTTGCATTTCTTCAGATGGCTGAGAGCCTCGATATTGCTTCTCAGATAAAGCGATAAACTTCCACCTCAGCAGAAATACCACTGCGTTTTCATGTTTGAACTGGATCTGTTTCAAGCAGAGGACGAGATAAGATGGCCTGGATTCCACTTTTATGAGAGAGGGGTCACAATTTGATTCAGCTGACAGGAAGTGCTGACTGATTAAACAATAGCCTGTGTGTGTGTGTGTGTGTGTGTGTGTGTGTGTGTGTGTGTGTGTGTGTGTGTGTGTGTGTGTGTGTGTGTGTGTGTGTGTGTGTGTGCATGTGTGTGTGTGCGTATGCGCCCCTGCAGCTCCCTGTGCCAGTAGCAGTGTTTACATTGATGTACTATGAGAGACTGCTGCCTTGCTTCAGCAGCAGTCCACGTCTGCTCGATGGAGACTCTCTGTCCAACATTAGTCCCACTGAAGAGAGTGATCAAGGTAATGCATGTGTGTAATGTATGCATCTATGTGTGTGTTTGTGACCACTCTGTGCAAATGACATGGCAGACGTCTCAGTATCCCTATCTCTCCAGGTCATGGGAGTTTTTTTGGTTGCTGTAACCCTGCCAAACTCCGGGGTCACCCCACTACGTTCTACTTGCTTCATGCTTTGGGTGGGGCCATCCTCTTCCTCACTGATGGGATTATAGTGAGTCTTCCTGTTAACGGTACACACATACTCACAGATATTTAACTCGGACGGACTTGAAAATCTCTGTGCTACCCTCCTGCTCTGTTTCTTGCCCTACAGGGCTCCTACTCTGGCTACATCTACACTTACGCGGTGTACCCTCCTCTGCTGATGGCTCGTACGACTGCCGGCTATCTGAACAGTACATTCTGGGCATCCATCACAGTAGGAAGAGTGGCTTTCATCTACCTGTCTTACAGATACACAGCAACCAGGGTGCTCACCTTCAGTCTGGTATGAACGCATATTTAAAGTAATTCCTGAAGTAATGACAGTTGACATCACATAGAGCTCAAGACGTGAACATCGAGGGTCAGGATTTATGATTTTTCCTCATTGTCACACTGAGCAGTAATTTCTATTACAGTAAAAACAACTCATACACAGCTGTCACGAGATAGTTCTCACCAAATATTTGAACTGGGTGCGGATGCATGTGACAGGATTAAGTGCTATTATTCAGAGTAAGATTAGGTAGGTATACAGACAACAGGATCTGTATACGTACTCAACACTTAATTTAGGTACTTTAAGACAAACAGATTAGTGTCATTGACTGAATTTCTGTGCCTCTCTTTTTCCACCTCTGTCTCTCTTTCTGCTTCTTTCTTATTTCAGTCACAGAATGGCTGCCTTGACTTTCAATGTGATTACATGCACTGTACTAGTAATTGTGGCAGTACATAGTATTTGCATTATAAAGACCCAGGACAGGCAACAGAATTTTGATTCGTCATGGCAGAAAAAAGCTCAGTTGAAAGTAATTTAACAATGGCTCAGTTCCATCAAATGTCCTAATAAGCCATGACCATGAGCCAGTACCCACAACTCCAGGACCCTGGAAATAATGTACCTAAATGAAATTCAGTCATTTTTAACATAATCAATTCTAGTTGTCACCCCACCACCCTAACATGAACCCAAATTCATGTTACACCACAACTAGGGGTGGCAGAGATTCAACAAGAATGAGGCCCATATTATATTTAATCCAAACAAAAAAATTTCACAGATCTAGATGATAGCATCAAGCAACTTAAATAAATATATACCTCACAGTTCTGCAGGACAAGCAGCAGCGTGACAGCTGCTTCCTTTGATTGTAAACCAGTTAACTGGTTTACAGCAGAAGAGATGGTCAATAACCAACAGGATTTTGAACTGAAACCTGACATACTCAGTACTCATCTAATGACGGCTCACAGAGTGTGTACCTGCAGGTTGTAGGCTACTTGTTTTGAGTATTGGTGTAAATAATACTTTGATCATCTCCATTCATTTTCTATTTCATCCTGCCATGCTACAAACTACACAAAAATGGTACTGGATATAATCAAAAGTAACACATTATAATTTTCATTATAATTTGTTAATTGTGGAAGACAAAACGTTACATTATCTGCAAGGTAAGGAGTATATGTACAAGTACATGTAGTGGTAGAATCATGAAATACATATAAATGCCTAATGTCCTCTGAAGACCTGCACCAACTGCTGCAGAGCTATGCCCTCTACTGGTCTAAACTGTGAACAGCATGAAAGAACAAGAACCCTCTGATCAATTGAACCTATCAATAGAATTCAGTTTATTTACAGGTTCTGTCATGGTGAAGACAATGAATTCAAACTTAGATAGTTTCTGTATTTGATTGTTTTTAAATGTAAAGAGTTGTTTAATCATTGAAACCTACAACAAAATCTGTGTTTTTCCTTGATTAAAGCCTATTAAAATGACAGAAATGGAATATTTTTGCAACTCAAACCTAACTTTAAACAGGGGAATTGTTTATTTAATGGAATATGGAATTAAATTTGAGACATATTGGTGGTTAAAGGTCAGCGTCACTATGACCTCACATCTGTCCCAATCTCATGAACATGGTCCCAGAAGACACAACATTAGTACCTTTGTGGCAAAATTGCTCAGGTGGAAAGCTTTAGACTGAAGATCTAAATGTCAGCAGCTGGAAAACTGAGTTTTAATAATGACTTCCGTGGTATTTAGAAACAATGACTCATATATGTGCTTGTCCATGTTCTCCTGTGTGGGTTACTCCCATGGATCAACACGTCTAATGTGTTGTGCTTTTGTTACTGTGGATCATCATGTGAACACAGGCAATATTGGTGTGAATATTTCTTTTGAAATTTTATTTTTTGTTCAGGCAAAACTGCTCTGAATCTTTCATAGGTATGTTGGCCCTCTGGTGCAGAGCACAGCAGATAAAACAAGTCATCAATGAAAAAAAGACCACTATTTCAGAAAAGAAAACAGCACTTTGAAAAACAGCATTCAGCAACACTAAACTTGGAATGTCAGGTGTTTATGTATTTTTGTATATTTTCATTGTGCCTCCATGTGGTCACCAGCCTTGACCAAAGACACAATGTGCCTCAGGCCACGGCCTGTGTCAGCATAGAAGCATGTTTTCAGGTTGTCCATCCGTCCATGCCATTCATGTGAAAACAATATCTCAGGAATGCTTTGAGGGAATTTCTTCAAATTTGACGGCGTAGTTCACTTGGATTTAAGGATGTACTGCATAGATTTTGGTGGTTAAAATTCAGTGTCACCGTGATCTTACATATGTCCCATTCATGTCAACATGTCATCTTAGGAGATGTTTGTCAAATCACCATATTTTTAGGTTTGGGTGGTATGGGGTGGTGTCACTGTCAATGCAAGGTTGGTGGGGGTTGGAGGGAGGGGCTGCTGGAGGACGGAGTTCAACAGGGTAACAGCTCGGGGGAAGAAGCTGTTCCCATGCCTGCCGGTGCGGGAATGGAGGCTCCTGGACCTCCTATCAGATGGTAGGGGGGCAAACAGTCCATGGTTAGGGTGGTAGCTGTGTCTCTACTGATGCTGCGTGCCCTTCTTAGACACTGCTTGTGCTGGAGGTCCTCGATGGCAGTTAGCTGGGCACCAGTGATGTACTGGGCAGTTTTCACACCCGTTGTACAGCCCTCCGCTCGGAGGCTGTACAGTTGCTGTACCATACTGAGATGCAGTTGGTCAGGATGCTCTCAATGGTGCAGCGGTAGAAATTGACCAGGATCTGATGAGCCAGGTTAACTTTCTTCAGCCTCCTCAGGAAGTAGAGGCGCTGTTTAGCTTTCTTTATCAAGGCAGAGGAGTTGAGGGTCCAGGAGAGGTCCTCGTAGATGTGGACACCCAGGAACTTGAAGCTGGAGACACATTCAACCTCAGTCCCATCGATGTGAATGGGGGTGTGACTGCAGCCTTTAGTTTTCCTGTAGTACACGATGAGCTCCTGTTGAGGGTCAGGTTGTTGTTTGTGCACCACATCGCCAGCTGCTGAACCTCATCCCTGTAGGCTTACTCGTCATTGTTGTCAAGCAGGCCTATCAACGTGGTGTTGTCTGTAAACTTGATGTTGGATTTGGAGCCATGCACAGGCATGCAGTTGTGGGTGAAGAGGGAGTAGAGAAGAGGGCTCAGCACACAGCCCTGTGGGACACAGGTGCTCAGGGTCAGGGTAGTGGAGGTGTGGTTGTCTAACCTAACAGACTGGGGTCTGTTGGTCAGTAAGTCCAGGGTCCAGTTGCAGAGGGAGGTGCTGATGCTGGGGTCACTAAGTTTATTATATAGCCCCAAAACACAACAGAAGTTGTCTCAGGGCGCTTTCCATATTGAGCTGGCACAGACGATACTCTTCATTATACAGAGAGCCAATAATTCCCTCATGAGCAACAATGATAAGGTAAACCTTCCTTTTAACAGGCAGAAACCTCAGGCAGATGCGGACTCAGGGTGGGCAGCCATCTACCTCAACCGGTTGGGTTAGAGAGAGAGAGAGAGAAATGCATATATAATTTCACAAGAATGAGATGGATAGATGCACAACCTGAAAACAATGTGCCTCTGGCCACGGCCTGTGTCGGTGTAGAAGCATTTTTTCAGGCTGTCTGTTCGTCCATCCCATTCTTGTGAAAACAATATCTCAGGAACGCTGTGAGGGAATTTCTGCAAATTTGATAGTTCACTTGGACTTAGTTTCAGGACATAAAAAGTGCTGGAATGAAATTGAAAACATTTGCTACACTGTGTAATATGGAACCACCTGATGTACCTGACAAGCTACAACATGAAATCATTGAGCGTTAGACTGAAGATCTGAAGGTCCCTGGTTTGAAAACCGTTGAGTCATAACAATGTGTTTGGGGTCTGTGTTGTACATATGCCATATTATGTCCCATTTATCAACATGTCATCTCAGGAGATGTTTGTCAAATAAGCATATGTTTAGGTGTTGTGCCGAAATAGCTCAGTTGGGAGAGCGTTAGACTGAAGATCTAAAGGTCCCTGGTTCAATCCCGGGTTTCGGCAGCTGGAAAGCTGAGTTTTGGAAAAGCATTCCGGGGGGGATTGAAAACCGTTGAGTCATAGCAATGTGTTTGTGTTCTGTGTTGTACATATGCCATATTATGTCCCATTTGTCAACGTGTCGTCTCAGGAGATGTTTGTCAAATCACCATATGTTTAGGTTTTGTATCGAAATAGCTCAGTTGGGACGGCGTTAGACTGAAGATTTAAAGGTCCCTGTTTCAATCCCGGGTTTCAGCAGCTGGCAAGCTGACTTTTGGGAAAGCATTCCAGGGGATTAAAAATCCACTGACTCATAGCAATGTGTTTGGGGCCTGTCTGTATTGAATGTTGTACAGATCTTTCTCTAGTTCGGCGTTGTATGTCATAGAGGATTGAATCCTACTTTATATAGTGTCCATGTTCTCCTGTACATGGATTGACACATGTAGTTTGTGTTGTGTTGTGCTTTTGTTATTGTAGAGGCCATTTTGCATATTTCCTGGTGTGATTATTATTTTCCTGTTTATCACAAATATGTTGAAACATCATGCATTTGTGTTGTGGGTTTATTATGGATGGATGTACTGCATAGATTTTGGTGGTTAAAATTCAATGTCACCGTGATCTTACGTATATCCCATTCTTGTCAACATGTAATCCCAGGAGATGTTTGTCAAATCACCATACGGTTAGGTTTTGTGCCGAAATAGCTCAGTTGGGAGAGCGTTAGACTGAAGATCTAAAGGTCCCTGGTTCAATCCCGGGTTTCGGCAGCTGGAAAACTGAGTTTTGGAAAAGCATTCCAGGGGATTGAGAACCGTTGAGTCATAGCAATGTGTTTGGTTTCTGTGTTGTACATATGCCATATTATGTCCCATTTGTCAATGTGTCGTCTCAGGAGATGTTTGTCAAATCACCATATGTTTAGGTTTTGTGCTGAAATAGCTCAGTTGTGACGGCGTTAGACTGAAGATCTAAAGGTCCCTGGTTCAGTCCTGGGTTTTGGCAGTTGGAAAGCTGAGTTTTGGGAAAGCGTTCCTGGGGGTTGAAAACCGTTGACTCAATGTGTTTGGTGTCTGTCTTGAACGTTGTACACGTGCTTCCGTAGTTTCGCATTTTAAGTCATTGCGGACTAGATCCTCCTCCCATGGAATGACATGTCTAGTTTGTGTTGTGCTTTTGTTACCATGGATTAGAAAATGAACACAGGCAGAACTGGTGTGAATATTTCTCATGAAATTCAGATGTGGTCTATGTGCAGAACTGCACTGAATCTTTCATAGGTATGTTGGCCCTCTGGTGCAGCGCACAACAGTTGAAACAAAGTCATCAATGAAAGAAAGGCCACCATTTCAGAAAAGAAAACAACATTTTGAAAAACAAAATTTAACAACACTAAAATTGGAATGTCAGGTTTTTGCATATTTTTTTTATATTTTCCTGAGATATCATTTCACAAGAATGTAATGGACAAATGGGCAACTCAAAAACAATGTGCCTCTGGCCTTTGTCAGCGTAGAGTCATGTTTTCAGGTCAAGCTCACTGTGATCTCACAAAGTATTTTAGTTTTTTGTAAGTGCTCAAGAATTCAAGAATTATGGTCATTATGGCAACATTTCACACATTTGTTTTCCTCTGTGTTTTTCTTTTCCCACACCACATGACACAAAATAGACTCCTTACATAGCGTTTTTTTTTTTTGATATGCAATAGTTCGCATAACAGTGCCTTGGTTCTGCTCAGCAATTATAATTGTGGTCTGCTGGATGCAGTAGAACACAGGCTTCTGTTAAGTATGGTCATCCTTTCACTCCTCTCGCTGTCTGTCTGGTTGTCTGTCTCAGGTGGGGGTCATAGTGGTGCAGTGCCTGCTGTTGATCTTCAACACCAGCCTTGTGTTTCTGTTCATTGGCACCTGCATTTTGGGACTGTGCATCAGCAGTTTGTACCCCTCCGTGGTGGCCTTTACAGAGGACATACTGGACTACAAAGGTAGGTACACTCCCTCAGCATCAACTCATCAAGTAACATACCAAGTATGGAAGACAAAAAAATTACTTTTTCATCAAAAGATAAACATGTACATTTGTAAAGAATTGTTAGGAAAACACAGACAAAAATATAATTGTATGTATATAAAGATGAGCTGAATGGTATTTTTACGCCTATTATTGACATTAACTAGCTGTAAGATCATCAGGAGTTAACACCAGTTGCAGGTGTACCAGTCATTTAGCAAGGCTCACATTAACAGAGCAGAATCAATCCTGTGACCAGTCTTGCTTTACAGCATTGATAATCCTCATTAACATACACCCACATAAATAAATGCAGAGATCCAAAAATTAATCTATGTAGATTTGTTGAAATGTAGAAATACAATAAAAACGTGTATTTATTAATCTTTTGTTTAATAATTGAAAAATGCATTTACTTATTTAGTCATTATATACAACCCCGTTTCTGAAAAAGTTGGGATACTGTGTTAAATGTAAATAGAAACAATGTGATGATTTGCAAAACTTTGAAACCCCATTTTTAACTGAAACAAGACAATACTGTATATCAAATGTTCAAACTGAGAAATGTCATTGTTTTTGAAAATTATGTCATCATTTCAAATTTGATACCAGCAACACTTTTCAAAAAAAGTTGGGACAGGGTCATGTCTTTTCTCTTAGCAACACTCTGAAAGCTCTTGGGAACTGAGGAGACCAACTGCTGTCATTTTCAAAGTGGAATGTTTTCCCATTCTGACTTGATGTAAGATTTTAGCTGGTCAATGGTTCAGGGTCTCCTTTGTCATATTTTAAGTTTCATAATGCCCCAAACATTTTCAATCGGTGACAAGTCAGGACTGCAGTCGGGCCAGTTTAGCACCCGGACCCTTTTACTATGGAGCCATGCTATTGTAATAATATTACAATGTGGTTTGGCATCATCTTGCTGAAATAAGCAAGGCCTTTCCTGAAGAACACAGTGCCAACTTAGCAGCATATGTTGTTCCAAAACCTGTATGTTCAACATTAATGAGGCCTTCACAAATGTGCAGGTTAGCCATGCCATCACAGATGCTGGCTTTTAACTTGGGCTGGGAATGGAAAATGATTATGGAATTTCTGTTTTTTAGGAGACTGTTCACACTTTTATAGATTTATAAAAATAACGTAACATTCATTTTGTAAAAAAGTGCAAATGATAATAACAACAATAGGCTTATCAGGCTTAAATATATTTTTTCATTTGAAAGCCCAGCCCCCACAGTGTCTGCTTAGAACAATTCTGGCCCTTGGACAAATACAGTTGAGGACCCTGTCACCTAACCCACGGTGTGTGACAGAGAAATACTGCAGGTCTTTCCTTCCTGTTACTGTCAGACTTTACAGTCACTTTTAAGGGACAGGCCTAGTTTTAACTTATTTACTTATTTAATGATAAATTTGTCAGTTTTAGGCCTCCATAACTGTAGATAAATTCTGTCTACCTCTCTGTGTTAAAGGTTGCGCCACAGCTGTCCTGGTGACCAGTGCCAGCACAGGAGAGATGCTGCTGCAGTTAGTCGTTGGATCAGTAAGAAATTTTTCATGAGTGTCCTTTCTTCTTAAATGTCATTTGATTTAAAATAATGATTAAATTCAAACCAATGCTTCACTCACATCCACATTCAGTGGTTTTACATGATTCTTTCCATATGTGCATATTGCCTATTTGTTTTGATATGTTAATATTTGCTTTACAGATGCTAACAATAAAAACAAAAATGTATGGAACCCTGCCCTCATCTTAAAAGAATTTTTATTATTGTTGGAGACTTGCCTGCAACAGGGCATTATTGTTCACAGGGTTTAGTGTGGTGGTGGCCTGCTGGGTCTGAATGAGTGAAGCAGAAACACTGCCATTATAAACGTGTACTGTGGCTTCATTGCTTTCCAGTGTAGATTGCAGAGCTGTTTTGTTATTAGAATCTCACAGTGTGCTTGTATCTCTTCCTGCAGATGATCAGCAGTCAAGGCAGTTACACTTTTCCATTGACTTGTACAATAGCGTCCCTCATGACCTTTGGGCTGTTCCTCCTGTTCCTCTATGTCAAGCACATCCACAGAAACACAGGTAAACACGCATCAGGTAGATGCATGTGGAGACATCATCATTTCTATGCGATATGATGTCACATTGCAGCAGGACATGTACAGGACATTTGACTTGGGAATAAAGCAGTGCATGCAAACAGAGAAGACACTAAAACAGATGGAGGCTGAAGTGGAGCCGTAGCTGAGAGCAGCAGCAACACAAGCTAAGTGTAGTGACATGTGATGGGTGGGGAAGCTAGCTGTCAGTTGATACAACTTTGCTTGTGGCATGAGTTAACTGCTCTGCCAGAATTAATATACACTGATCAGCCACAACCTTATAACCACTGACCGGTGGTACTGTAGAGGTGCCAAAAACTGCAGTTCCTTGAATGGCCACTTGAGGCTGGCTCTAAAAGCCGGTCAGTTCCCATTACATTAGTTTACAGCTTGGTACAAAAACGTTTTGGTGTCAAGCTAATTTCCTCATTCATGATAACTGCACTGTCGTGGATTTTTATATAACTCTCCTAGTTATGCATAATTAAGGGAATGTACATTTTGAGTGACTGCTAGCCGGTATGTTTCAGCAACCAGGCTTCATTAGGCCTGCCTCAGCTCCACTTTCACCTTTTTGCCCATTTTTGAATTAGTCAGGTTTTTGGTGGAGTCAGGCACTGCTGAGGTGACAATAGCCGGAGCCACTGATACTGAGCTTCATGATGGCTCTTCAGAAACTTTGGGCTGATGTCACCTAGACTACGTCCATGTTTTATGCAGTCTATTTTTTCAATATAATGTTCTACTGGCAAACCTTGGGTCCTGACGTTCATGTGGATGCCACTTTGACACGCACCACCCACCCAGACAGTATTGCTGACCAAGTACACCACCTGATGGCAGCAGCCTCCCCCCAGCGCCCCACTCCACCACAAAAACTGCTCTGGTATGGCTCAAGGAACATGCCAAAGAGCACAAGGCATCGACCTGGTCTCCAAATGCTCCAGATCTCAGTCTTGTTCGAGCATCCATGGTATGTGCCGCAACAAGTCCAATTCAAGGAAGCCCCACCTCTCAACCCACAGGACACAAAGCATTCGCCACCGACGCCCTGGCGTCAGACGCCACGCGACATTCCCAGAGGTCCTGTGTCAATGCCTCAACAGGCCAGAGCTGCTTTACAGGCAGGAGGGGCCTACACAACATTAGACAGGTGGTTTTACTGTTGTTGTTTATCAGCATATAATGAATCAAGAACTTACTGTCAGAATCTGCCAGAGAGGGCTTAAAATGAAGACATCGCAGCTTATTTTTCAGTACCGCAAAAGCCCTGTTATCTCAACAGACTCCAGAGTTACTGCTGTCTGCCTTTGTAGGTCACTACTGAAGTTCAAATTGGTACAAAAGTGTTTACACAAAACAAGTTGGAAACCAAAGTGATAAAACAGACAACAATGACATTCCACAAAGTACAAGTAGGCACAGAGTTCTTTTCTTTTTCATCAAATTTAACTGAAGTGTTGATCAAAAACATGAGGGCTAGTATGGCACCACTAATCATCGTCTTTCCTATTCTTGTGACTGAACATAGATGTTGTCTCTCTGAAGTAGGGGAAGTGTTTCTTGTCCAAAAACAAACAAAAGAAATTAGGCACATGGGAGGTAGTCATTACCTGTTCTGTTGAATAGAAATGCCACGGTTTATTGCACCTCATGGCCACCATACAGTGGCTCAGTTGGGAGAGTTGACGATCTAAAGGCTCCTGGTGTGATCCTGGGTTTCAGGAGTAGAATTGCTGTCTGTTGGGGCCACAGAGCAAATTAGCATGCTTCCTATGTGGAATTATGCCTTTAAAGGAGAGAAACAATACCAGTAATAAAACCATCTGTGTGTGTCGGCTACTCCCCTATTCTGTCTTTCCCATTATTGTTACTGTGAATTGAGCCTTCTTTTGTGAGATTTATATTATAAAAAAAGATGAAAAAAGTGATAGTAACATCAATAAGACGACTTGAACACACTGGCTTTATGTCTCTGCTGTGAGTCACACTAATCAGCACTGTGTACTTCTCAGGTCCATCTAATAACACAGTCATGGAAGAGAAGCCTAAACCAGGAGGCTCCTGATCTGAGGGTTCCTGAGAGGCAGACCAGAAGACACAAATGACCAAATGCCTTGGACCAATTACCTCTGCTGAGCTCGAGGACAGGGTGGAGAATTCTGACATTCAGGCGTCTTACCCAGCTTTATCCTCTAGCTGAGTATTTTCTCTGAAACTTGAAAGAAGTTTCAATCTGGATTTCTAAAAACGTTGGGACGCTGTGAGAAGCGTCAATAAACCCAATGTGATAATTTGCTAATACTAAGACAGGAGCAACTAAAGACAGGTAACAGGTGATAGAATAATGATTGGGTATGAAACTGGCATCCTGGAGAGGCTCAGTGGTACACAAGCGAGGATGGAGCGAGGTTCATCACTTTGTGAACACATGATTGTGTAAAGGAGATTAATGCATGGACTCAGGAACACTTTGTAAAACTGTTGCTCATAAACACAGTTCATTTGCAAGAAGAAGAAGAGATTCTTTATTAGTCACAAATTACATACACAACATGAGGAGTTGAGGGGGAAAATGCACACGCCATGCATTTTGTGAAATTCTTTCACCGCTTTTAACCCATCCTGGTCTTCCTTCCTCCGCGGCAGACCAGTAGCAGTGGGCTGCCAGCCGACCAGCACCCGGGGACCAGTTCCTTCGTTGTCACCATTGGTCAGGTGGTGATCTTCTTGCATGTTTTTAGTGGGGGTATTTTTATGAGGGATACCCCAGGTGAGCACGGGGAGATCATGCAAACTCCACGCAAATTATTGCATTGTGTTTTTGTTAAACTTCTATGCAGCATCTCAACATTTTTGGAATCAGGATTGTACTTTCAAGCCTAATGATCAACAAGCAGCTCAATGGATGCCCACTGCTTGATTGAATTTTTGGTACTTTCATCTCTTGCAGCACACCTCAATGATTAAGTATTGCCTTTTCAGTGTGAATGTGAATGGACTGTGGGACTCTGGTTGAAGTGTTGGATGATGTCCATTTTTGTCAAAAACCTGCAATGTATTTTGTTGCTACTGGGAAAATATGACTCATATCAGCTTGTCTAGGTAGTAATGTTGTGATTTCTTGGTGGTTGAACAGACATTAAAAAAATGATGTACTGACATAATACAGAGACGTGGTTAGTTAGAGATCTTTTATTATTGGTCTCACATATCTCTTCCATTACAAACACTTCCTCTACACCTCTCACACATTAACACGCCACTTAAGACAAGCAGCTTGTAAACATTTGAAAAAGCATCAAACAAATAGAAAATTGGACAGAACGAAGCAAGAACTGTTTTTAAAATGACATTTTACATTTCGAGCTAATTTGAAGGAAAAACATCATCGAAAGGTACAAATGAAGAAATATGCAAACGACAAGCCCGAGATGACTTAATGGAGGAAACTTTCAAATGGGCTTTAGGGTTATTATCCAGCTATTTTATAGTTTTTAATCAAACTTACTGCAAAAATGCAACATAAGCTACCAATTGTATTGGGCTTTATTATAAATTCAAATAAATAAATATTGTGTGGTCATGCCTAATCACAAATCATTTGATATATGCTGTAAAAGATTAGATTTACTATATAAAATACGAAGTGCATAATCTTATCCTCCCTTTGGGAAAATATACATTTCTCAGTAAGCAAACATCAACAACATTTCATGAAAGAGGAAATCACAGTCATAGAAAAGCGACAGAATCCAATACTACAGGAACCCCGAAAGTTTAAGTGCAAACGTTCCATCACAACATCTGCATGTACAATATCAACACTATATCAAAACACTTTACATATAAAACATAGATTTAGATTTCTCCTCATAAGGCTTTGATTTCCAAAAATAGCCAATGCCACCATGGGGCACTCCTCCCAAATCCACACAAGGAAAACATAAAGAAACACATGCACAAAGAGAACACTGAATCAGAGAACTCAAAATAGTAGACGTCTAACTATCTGGCCGTTACAAAAATAGAAATTAATCTTAAAATTCTATTGGTGTTACAGGAAAATGAAAGGAGATTACGGAAAAATAATAAACAGGTTATATATATATATATATTCATTTATATGCTTTCTGAGTAAATTTGTTATCACAAACATTTGTAAGGAAGGAAAGAAACATGGCCTGATTAGATTTACATACCCTGCATATTAACCCATGTTGCTGTCTGTATGTACAGTTATGCATCCTGGAGCACATTTCAGGTCCTGCGATACATAATTTGTGGCAGACCACACGAGCTGCTGTGAACTCGCACACAAAATATCCCTGTGAAGTTTCACTCCAAACTTCTGGGGCACTGGTTTGGTCTACGCAAATATATGACAGATAAAAACACAGAGAAAAAAAACAACAAACGCTGTTGCACACTGGGAGTTCACCACTACATTTAAATGATACAACTGCATCCACTTGTGGGAGATAAACTTGGGCTCGGCTGTGGTAAGGCACCGTATAACAATGTGACAGACTGCAGGCTGAGGGGGCAAATGTCTGTTAGTTGAGTAAAAAATGAGCAAGAGTTCCCCCCGATAAGATTCGCTGGTCGTCCATCCCTGGGTTAGAAAGGGACACTTAGGTAATGAAACACTTAAGTGTGTTCTATCCAAGTACCATGTAAACAAGTGTGATATACAATTTCCACATTTAATAGCATAGAAATGTGGGATCTACCTCTTGAGTCTGCGTCTCCGACTTATGGCTTCAGAATCATTTACAAAACAGGTACAAGCCTTTCATGGCAGATAATCTAGAGGAGGAGTTTCAGGGCAAGGAAGGTGCTTCAGAGCTCCAGAAGGTTTCTACAGTCCTCTGGAGTAAAGGTTGGTGTACTTCACATGGCTAAGGCTTGGCAAAGGTTACAGCTGGACTCATAAAAGTCTAGCCACTAAGATTTGGATGTTCAGAGATAAAATAAAAAAAATGTTTGGAGATAAAATAACGGCACCGACCCTGCAAGCAACATCAATCAAAGCCCATGAACACAGATCAAAGAGAACAGAGCTGACCTGTGGGCAGTCCACACAGTTCAACATCTGGTGTGATTTTTCTAGATGAGTAACAATTTTGTGTGGCTTTAGTTCAAATTGTACTTAAGGAATAATTTGGAGACACACCGTTTTACTTATTTGCCAAAAGTTAGATGAGAAAATTGATAATACTCTCATGTCTGTATGATAATATGTAATGTAGCTAGCCTGGCTCTGTCCTAAGGCAGCAAATCCACCTAAAACTACTTCTGAAGCTCACTAATTAGCATTGTGCTGAAACAGTTTCTTGTCCAGGACCAGTTACCAGGCAACCAGTGTAGACTGGTTGAAGAAATCGTCTGACACCACATAAATCAATGTTTTAATACTTTGGTTGTTCTACAAATGAAACACACAAGATATGAATCAATTACTGAACTTCAGAGGTGGTGGTAGGTGGATTTTGGGACGTTTGGTCAGAGCTAGGTTAGGTGTGTCCCACAGTTTCCAGCCTTTGTGCTAAGCTAAGTTAACCAGCTTGTGGCTCCAGGTACATAGTATCCGTACAGACATGAGAGTGATGTCCGTTTTCTTACCAAACTCACTGTAAGAAAGCAAATAAGTGTATTTCCCCAAATGTCTAACTATTCCTTGAAAATATTTTGTGGATATCCAATTAGTGTTGATGGTAAATAGAGTCAACTGAAGCCATAAATTCCTCAGTGCGAGCTACATTGACGGAGAAAGCTGACTTCTCCTCTGTTGTTTTTCTGACACCAGTGCCGTCATCTGATGTCTACAGTGACATAGTTAGTGGAACTGCAAAGGGGCATGCTGCAGTGAGGAATTCATTGCTTCAGCTGACTACATTCACCATCAGTACTAATTGGACATCCACACAAAACGGTGCAAAATTCCCCTTTAACAATGTTGAGTTCATTTTCAAAGGCAACATCAGAGCAGTAAGGTCAGGATGTGTGTATGTTGCTTGCAGATTGATGCACAGAAAGGGTTATGGCTTCACTTTCATTCATTCCCACCTGAAAGCTTGCTGGCTGGAGAAAAACCAGGCCACAATGGCTTTTGGGGCTATTCTATTGTATATATGCATTACAACAGTTACACGGAGGCATGATTCAAGGTTCAACTTGGATTATGGCCACATGTCACAATAAGACAGTCAAGGTAAAAGTCCTGTTAGATACAGCTGGAGTCAGCCAGTATTTCAAGCAGCAAACAGTGCACACTTAGGCAGGTGAGGCAAGGTTGAGAGCCGTGTTAAAGGTAAGAGAGTTGAAGGGACACATGCAGGTTATCAGGTGAAAGCACTACCCTTCAACTAGAGTAAATGTTAAGGATACAACACAAAAAGGAGCAGAATCACCATCAGCAGGGGAAGAAGCAGGTTAGAAACTGATAACATAAAATATGTCTTTTTTGGCAGCAACACTGTTGCACAACAAAAGACAGAAAATCTATAAAAGGAAAGATTCAGTTATCTGCAATCCCACGGGTCTGAGTATGAAGCAGATTGTCGCTGCTGAGTGTCCAATCCACATGCACCATCTGTTGCCATGGAAATTCCTTTCTCCTTTGAATTGTTGTGACTGAGGATCCCAAAAAGCCAGACAAAATGAATGCATAAGTTCATATGGAACAATGGCATCAGTGTGTATGAGTACAGGATAGTATCCGCAGGCTGTAAATGCTCATAACAAACTGAACGTGTAACCCTCTCATCTCATCTCATCACGCATGACTGTAGTGTAAATTCTGTGGCAGTGAACTTGAAAGCACCGGAGTGATGAGGAATGACAATGACCCCCACATTATAGTCCTGGATGTGGGGGTGGGAGATGGAGCTGGGCGGGGTCTGGCTGTCTGTGTCCAGATGCAATGATGCTGTAGGGGGTTAATTCTATGTCTTCTGAGGGTCCGGAGAAATGGGGCCAGGCGTGTTGGTCCCATCCAAACTGTGTACAGGGATCTGGAACTGAGGGGTGAGGACAGACGGAAACTGGAACAGAGCAGAATGGAGTGTTAGGATGCTTTTTAGACAGTCCAGACACATAGAAAAATGAGGGTACGCTATATACTCTAAAGTACTGACTTGGAACAGGTGGGCTCCCTGGCGGCGTGTGGCTGGGCTGAGCGGAGCGACCGGACTGAGCGTGCTCCAGAAGTGGATGTTAGACAGCAGAGGACTGGGAGTCAGTAACAGAGTGGGAGTCTGAGGAGGAGGATAAACAACGCAGACTCATAAAACAGGCCTATAACATAGCCTGCTTTTAGATTCTCATAGATATATTGTACCAGCATAAATTTAAGACAATATATAGTGAGAAACTGCAGCAGCAATGCCAAAGATATAGCATCTCTATTATTTAAGTTTTTTTTTTCCATTAGAGAGCACTAGCCAGCTTTTTTTTTTCACTGATAATTCTCCCACTCAGCATCTGGTCACTTTCTTTAACAAAAACTGTCAAAACTGTTCAAAAATGTTATAAATTCAATATGTATAAATACAGTATACACTATGTATCTGTTGGGCTCTATCATCTGTGACACATTCCAAGACCACTACTCGTCTCTGAATTGGCACACACACACATGCAGTATGTTCAGCAGCTTAAATAAGTCTGGTGTTGTGCCCGTTAATAGCGCTTTCCCCAGGTTGGAGAAGCAGTCGAACAATCAAGAACTGCATAGGCGGGATAAAGAATAGGGATGTCATCTGTCAATGTAGATACCGTGGTAACAAATGTGGATGAGATTGACAGGGCTATACAAGCTGTTGTTAGTCTATGAATGAGTGAAGTGAAAAGAAATGGCAGCTCAGTGAGATCATCATTGTATGTCCACTGCTGTCTCAGCCTTTGCTTTACACTGTGCGCGTCTCTTTACAGTGCTTATCTGCAAACAATGGCCGTTTGCACTTAGTGCAGTGTGTCGTTTGTACTCTAATCACTTCCACAGCTTATTAAGAAGGTCTACACTTCATGGGATATTAAATGAACTTGTTTTATCAGCTTCATCAGTGAGTAAGGAACTGTTGCTTTTATAACTGCTGCAGCTTAAAGTTGCTTTTAATGACCACAAACAATACAGAAAGACAGAAGAATTGGCTCCTCATAATTAACTGTTAGTAATGCAGATAGGATCTTTTTAGCTGACAGTTTATTTCTGATGCTGTTCTTTATCAGAGCCTACGCTGCTTTAGTCAAAATGATTTTTGTTGTCTCTAGCTGCAACAGATAATTACTCCAACAAGTTCTCACTACATTTGGGTAAGCATAATAAATAGACTGTTCTATCTATTGCAAAAGCAATCTGCGACACACAGGGTACTATACAGAATTTACTGTTTGTATATAATGGGCCACTTGACTGCATCACAATGCAAATTCTACAATCGGCCTGACTGATTTTCTTAACAGAAACACTTTTGGATTCTGCAGACACACATAAAGTACACTGGCAAGTATATACACAATGCTTTTTACATTGCAGCCGTTCGTCTGTGCATATATGTGCGTAAAACGGGCCTTAAAGAGCTTAATTGTCTACTATGTTCTATAGACTATGAGTAAGTTTAGATTAAGGACCTGTTGCACACTGTCCCTGGACTTGTCAACTTTGAACAGCACAAACTCTACAATCATTTACTAACAGGTGTATTATTGTAGGTTTCAGTGGAATTTCAAAAGTCTCAGTTTGAGTTAAACTCACCTCTGGCTAGTGCTGTGCAATATTACGATGTATGTCGTAGTGCGACAGAAAAATGTCTACTGTACGATATAATCCTCTATTGTTTATATCGTAATTTTAACGTGTGGGCTGTGGTTAGCTCGGCTAATGTAACGGCAGCAACGCTAGTGCTTTGCAGTAGCAGTTTACGTCACCTGCAAGAACTCCTTTACGGCACTGCTAACGTTTTCAGCCATGCATGCGAGAGCCAGCGGGAGCATGGACGTAAACAATGTAGCAGAGATGGAGAACACAGTGGACGCTGAACCAACAGAACCCAAAGAGGAACTGGTGCCAAAAAGAGGGAACATACCTGCCCATGTTGGAATAAAAGGCAATGAGGGAGCAGATAAAATAACCAAAAAAGCAACCAGAATGCCAAATATTATAGATATACCCTTGGGTAAAGGAGAAGGTAAGGCAATACTCAAAAAAGAAATAATGAGGAAATGGCAGGACAGATGGGACAGGGATAGCAGCAGAAGGAAATATTACAATGTGCAGAAATCCATTACAACACAGAGAGTATATAGAGATAATAGAAGAGAGGAGACTGTATCAGAGTAGAGTATGGAGCCTCGAGGGTATTCTGGGAACAACAGGAAAAGGGGTACAGGACACACAGAAAGCTTTAGTGGAGTATTTGAAGGAGACAAGACTATATTGTAGAATTTAAGGTTAACTGAGGGTTTTTTTTAAAAAACTTCTATTTATTAATTAATTAAATATCAATTAAGTGATATAAGTAATATAAGTAATCCTTGCAGTAACTCATGCTACATACTCCGGTACAGTAGGTGGCAGTATGCACCTAATAAGTTATGGTTGCAACCCACCATTTAACCAAAAGAAGAAGAAGAAGAAAGAGGGGGAACAGGAACTCCATTGTTTGGCACTGGTTTGGATTTAAAATGGCAGACACTGACCAAAAAACGGTGATCTGCAAAACATGCCGCAAACAAGTTGTTACTAGCGAATCGAACGCATCTAATCTTTTCTATCAGACAGACACGGCATGAAGAGTAAAAATACTATATCGGGATATATATCGTTATCGGGATATAAAATTACCTATATCGGGATATAAATTTTTGTCCATATCACACAGCACTACCTCTGGCAACACTGGACAGTTAGTTTATTTATTTATAATATTTTCATTCAATTTAGCAAACTAATTTTTATGAATTGCAGGGTCACAGGGGAAGTTTACAAGCCATCAGCAGCTTTGATCCATATGCATCTGTACTGACCACTAAGAACTAATCTGAACCGTCCCATGCAATGAAGAGGTAATGTTTAAAGTCAATACCTGAAAGAAGAGAGAAAAAACAGCAAGAGGAAGTCGTTCAAATGTGAGCTGACTGGCGGTCTGACACTGGATCTCATGATCAAACTGACCTGATTTGCTGGAGAGAGACACAATAAAAACAACACTGTCTAAACCAGCAAATCTAATAGACTCCTAAATTTTACAGAGCAGCACACACAGTCATGTGGTCTGCAAACAGCATCACTGGGAACAATTGAACACCACAAGAACAAGACCAGACAGCCAGGCTTCACAGATTACAGCTGCTCTGCTGCCTCCTGCTGGTCAGGATCGGTAAATGCTGGAGGTTGTCTGGGTTCTGTCCAGTTAGATGCAAACAACAGCTGACTTCAAAAATTACTATAAAATACCAAAAGTACTGTAGACACAAAATGTATGAATAAATGAAGGTGCAACTACAGGTATCACTTCAACAGGCACCAACCTTCTGTAATGAAAAATGTAAACAACGAAACTACTAGTAAACTACTTTTAATGTTTGAATTTTGAAGAAACAACTAGGGCTGGGTGCCCAACGTCGATACTTTTAAGGCACCACCCGAACTGCTTCAAAACTGTTGAGCATCAAAAAATGTCTTGTCATTGTCTTGCGATTTGCAGTGTAAGGTTGTTTTTTTTTCTCTGCCAGCTGCTTATATGATCAGGTAACTAGGTAAACTTGGTGCTGCTTGTTAGCTAGCCAGTAGCAGCTAAGCTGAATCAGATACAGGTGCTTGGGGTGCATGCAAAGGATGCTAGGGGTGCTCGCAAGGGTGCTGCATGGACAAATGTGCTTGGATAACGTTAACGCTCTTTGACAGAGTTTGGGTGGAGTAATATTACCAAATTCTGACCGAAACAGTGTTATCCAGGCAAGTTTTGTGGTGAGCAAGCTAATAAGTTAGGAAATTTCATTCTGAAAGAGAATTTGTGAACAAGGGCTTTGATGCTGCTGTGGAGCTGCTAGCACCAGACAAAGTAAAATTGTCATGTGATTTAACCTTCAAGGTGGAGAACCCCATTTTCATCTCCAAGATGAAAAGCCTGTTATGACATCTGAATATGGTGGTAAGAGTGAAAACTCCTTCAGGCATTTGGTGAGAGGTTTCAGGACATGAAAAGTAAACAAAAGGAATTAAACATATTTACATACACTGTTTAATGTGGAATGAGCTGATGTAACTGACAACCCACAACCCATGAAATCATTGAACTGCAAAGCAACAACCTACAACTGAGAGCAGCTCCTCTCAAAACTGGCTTTTGCAACAACTTGGTTCTGCTCAAGACTGAAAACCAGCTGTGACTAGCATCATCACCATCACTACCATCTGACATCAGACGCCTTACCAAAGAGAAGCAGTTCTAGCCATTGCAGAGGTTAGTGTGATATATGTGTTCAATAATTTAGTATGGCCCTCGAAGCAAAAATTTAAATAGCCCTTGATAGGAAAAGGGTTCCCCACCCCTGCTGTATCTGCTTAGCAGTGACTCCATTCACCGCATCGTCTACCAGCGCATCCTCCCCCTCTCTGCAGGGATCCATAACCTGGTGCCGAGGTGAAGAGTGTTTTTGATGGCAAACATGGGAGTTGCTCACAAACTGACAGGTAAAAGAAGTTGACACAGTGGATGATTGTCAGCTCTGGACTAGCTGCTCTTCAGCACAGAGAAAGTAAGAGACTGGATGTTACAATGGTGTATTGCTGCCCATTGCCAATATATTGTTGTCAACTGTCACTCTCAGGTCAAGTGAGAACGAGGAGGTGGTGAGCAGTCCTACTGCCCAAATCACGTGACATTGTGAGGCAGCTGATGGCTACAATGTGCTGTCGCCCTGAAATACAGCAGTGACACCAAAACCATTTCTCATATGAACTCTGGATAATGTCCGCAGAATCAGGTCCAAACATTGTCCAGAGTTGTCCTTTAACACAAGTAGCACATTTCTCTGTGTCAGACACATTCTAAAGGAGGAGTAGGACTAATTCCTAATGATGACTGTTTTGCATTGACATCAATACTACATAAAATGGACGCATCCACAACATCAACGAAGAAGTGGAAAGAAATATACAGGCTTGCAGAAAAGACTATGAACCAGCTACACTCAACACAAGTCATCAGCACATGTCATCAGTACACCCACTCTTTTGCTGTTTAGCAGGGTTGCAGCACTGTGAATGATGTGTAAATATGCTTAAGGGAGAGCCCCCATGGTCGAAACGGTGCTGCCAAATCTCTACCAGTGGACACATTTCTACCATCACAGTTAAACATTTTTGAATGATACTCAGGCCTACAAACAACATGCCTGCTTGGATTGGCTAATAGAAGGGCACAAATTGATCCACAGCGCACTGAATCTCAAACAGATCATTTTCAAGGATCTTTGCCTTGGTTTTCTCTTGCAGTAACCTGGGCGAAAATTAATAAAGCACAAGTAACAAATACTTTACAGACAAATACAACTCAGTGCAACCACTTGGCTGCATGACATTATTCATTACACACTCAATTTGCAGCTCATATACAATAGGTGTGTGTAATGAGTACGTAAATGCTCTTTTCAAAACAAAACTACACTGACTGATGATGTCTCACTGTTCGTTTCAGTTCCACTTTCCATCTGTCCTTCCAATCATATGACGGTGGAGCTAAGACAGGAGGAATACAGATGGCATCTTCAACTTACAAGTAGTCTACAGTGAGTGTGGAAAATAAATGGATGACATGACATTTCTGCTCTTCTCTCTTGTAATTAAACTATTTTTGATCAAAAGGTTAATAACATGCTATTGTGGGCATTTGTTATCAATCATCATACTTTATTTCAGCATTCATCTCCTCTTGAATGTCTACAAAGATTCCACATTCACAGTTGTGCCATCCCCACACATTCACCAGTTTTACAACACATTATCCTGATCTGATTACTTGGACCCAAATTTCTTATCACTTCTTTTTTTAGTTTTCAAAAAGAAACTGACTTAACTTTCAAATGTGGATGAATTCATGTGCTCACCTGTAGCATTGCTGGTGTGAGAGAGGCAGTCGGTAGAGAGGGGCTGCAGAGGTTCATGGGGGAGAAGTCAGAGGCTGTGACCAGCAGAGTCGGTGGGCTGATCTGCAGGACTTTCGGTGGCTTGCGTGTCTTTCCTGAGCTCTGAGTGCTGACTGTGGTGCTGCTGCTCACTGAGGATGAACTGGTTTCGGCGTCCACCAAGCAACCCTCATCTCCTGACAAACCAATGCCACTGTCCACCTGGTGGACAGGAGACATCATAATGACTCTTTTAACATAATTTTATTTATTATTATTTATATAAAAATGGACATTTAGAATAAAAATCACATGATTCAGTTAAATGGCTTACTGGTGGTGAATTCACAGGGAATTTACACTCAGGTTTTTTTTTCTGGCCCACAGCTGTTCTGTTTTGGTTCACATGGTTTTGGTTTTTGGCTGCAGCAGACAGCTGTTTTCAGCAAAAAATGCTCTGACAACCTACTGTACACTACCTGCTCAGCACCAAATAGCAGACAGACACAGTTAGAAACTAGCTGCTGCATTTAGCAGGTAAGGAGCCAGATATTTTGATAGAGACTAAAAACAGGGCTAAACAGAGAGTGAATATTGCACTTAGAATCATCTGGTGCCCAGAAATACCACAAGTTTAAGGCCAAAAACTGAGCCAATCCACTTCAACGGGACTATATGGGTGTGTTTTTATCAGATTTGTTTGACAGTGGTCTGACAACATATGCAAACTACTGCACAATTATTAGCAGATTCTGATCAATTGAATCTGTTGCATAACTCTGATTGGGGAACAGCAGTATGTGACATCACAAGACCAGTTCATTCAAAATGAGTCCCACCTACTTCAAACCAATGAGAAGACAAGAGACAAAAACTAAATATCATGTGAAATTAAGAACCAAACTGACTGGGAAAATAAGTTTTTATGGCCTTTAAACATTTATGTTGTTTGTATGAAGACTTGCCTTCTCCTGAGACTGAGCATCTATGGGCTCCGGTGCTTGAGCAACTGAGGGCTGAGAGGATCCCGACTCCATGTCACTGTCTATCACCAGCTCCTGGGAGGAGTCAGGCACCAGGCTCGGGGACGGGCTGGCTGAGGTCAGGTCTGGAAGGCTGAATGTTGCTTCCGATGGGCGGATGTGTTCAAATGAGTAGATGGACTGGGGTGGCAGGGAGGAGTGTGTGCTGATGTCTTCTGCCCTCTGGGGTGGAGCTTGCAGAGGATCCAAGTCGTTGGACATCAAGGTTGGCTCTAGGTCAACCTGAGGAGGTGGAGCTGGTGCTGGCTTTGGAGGGGTGTTTCCAAACTTGATGACGGTTGGCAAACCAGTTGGCTGCTGAGGCTGAGGCAACTGCTCCTGGCTTTGGCCTGTGGCAATGAGAACTCTCTTGTCAGCCATCTTCTCCGCTGGGTTCTCTATTTTGATGGACTTGAAGAGCTGGCGTCCGTTTTGCAGTGAATTGAGGGTAAAGGAGGTGTACAGGCCGGAGTGGATGTAGTCGTTACGGTTTGACTGCTTGGTACTAGAGCCCAGAGCTGCTGTACTACCTGCTATCTTGCTGCGGTCACCAGACTCACCCTCCTGTAGGGTGCTGTCGCCCCTCTTTGATAGGGGAGGGATGCCCCCAGCACCCACATCTCCACCCTCTGTCCGGGTAGCTACATCTCCTTTCAGGATGTCAGGATAGGACACAAAGCGATAGACAAACTTCTGACCATTCACCTTCTTAATGATGTTCTGTAAGACACAAAAAGAAATTGCAGAACAAGATATGTTAGTCTTTCATCTTGGTGAATACAAAAAAGTATATCATTACCATCTAGGCAGAAAGCACCCAGTGAGAGCAGAAACAAGACTTTCCCTCATGTAGTATGCCTCTACCAAACAGGCACTAGGAGTAAAAAATAGAGTGAAACCACAGAAAAGCCTCGTGCGTGGGACAGCTCTGTCCTTCCTGTCTGTACCAAACTAGCAGCCACTAATGCTGCAGCCAAACATACCAGAGCAGCCCTACCCAGAACGCCCACAGGGTCAGGCTGTGCTTCTGCCAAACCACAAGCAGAGTGGGAGACAGACAGCACTCTCACCCTCTTCCGCACGTCACTGAGGAATGGACTTTAACCATTCTGAGATGCAATTAACTTGTGTTCTGCTATTGGCTGGCGCACTCTTTAGTGCAGCCCTCTGGAGGAAACAGTCCCCTCTGAGTCTCCAGCTGCTGCTTCAAAACATATGCTGCTATGCAGCTTTGTCATCATGTAATTAGCATCAGCATGTTATGACTGACAAACATCTCATCTCATACTTATCAGGATACCACACAATCTGATGAAACTTGTATTCATTTTTATTTTTGGAGCCCACAAATAGGAAAAATTATTACAGTGCTCAGCACAGCACCCTTAGAGCTGTACATCTGTGCCTAGTCCATCCATTAAGAGGCAATACTATTACTAAATCTTCAAAAACAGTTCAAAGAGAGAACAGGAATATTCTGTTTCCCAGTGTCCGAGTCATCACGCTGGACACCAACAATTAACGTGATAAGCAGCTAAACACTGTCTGTTGTAAGTATTAATACAGATGTGTGTGTGTGTGTGTGTGTGTGTGTAAAGTTTATCAGTTGCTGTGAGATCTGACTGGTCACTTATCTATATATAGCATTCAGTAATATTCAATTTACATTGATAGGTATGCCTCTTAGTAAACTCACTATGGCAAACACAACTAACTTGACGCGTTCAGGGGACGTACCTTATTTTTTCCCTGATGCTACACGGTGACTTAACAGTGTTATGAGTCCACGTTTGACTTGCTGTGTATCTGATACACCAACCAACCCATATTTTAGTGAGAAATCCTAATTTTTGAAACGGTTCACCTCTCATTCTCACCATAGTCTCGCAATAAAATAGCACAGCTAACCCACGGTGGCCAGTAAGGAGCTGAAGTGATAAAATCTGTAAAGTTTATACAGAAATAAAGTTTACTGATTATATTGATGCTGATGCTTGACAAGAAGACTGTCGACATATGACACTTATTATCTTGTGTTTCTAGAGTTATGTGTTTCTGCTGACACAGAATTGTTAGTATGTCGGATTTCTAAAAGTAAGTTAATCGTGATTGCTAATGAAACCTGAAAGCTCATCAGTCTCGTTTTCCTCTTCTTTATGGTACCTTTTATACAGAAGCATTAACATTTCTTCATCCAAAAACAACTAAAATTTCTTTGCATAATACGACCTCATCTTTCTGTCAGCTGCTGAGTGTCTGCAGTGTGTTTTGTGAAAAGAAGACAATAGTTGTCTCAACTTGAGAAATTTATCATCAGTGTGTTTAATGTTTAATGTGTAAAAAAGTGTTTTAAGTTGTTTTTGTGACTGCTCTGATGATCTCAGGCTCAAGTGCTAATAGTTGCATGAGTGTTGAAACTTGTTCAGATTAATCTTGATCACTTAGCCCATTTATAGACATTATTTACTGCCGATTAATATAATGAGTTGTTCGCAATTTAAAAGATCAATCAGACAGCATTTTGTGAAAGTCAAACAGGTTTAATAAACTGTACTCTTTTTCAATGCATGAGTAATTCCTAATCCTAATTGATTGTATACTGTTCTGTCGTCATGATATATTATTATTGATTTTACTTACTTATTGATACCAACTACATTATATTGAAACTAGTGCTGTCAATCGATTAAAATATTTAACTGCGATTAATCTCATGAAGGTCATAGTTAACTCACGATTAATCGCAAATTAATCCCACATTTTTATCTATTCTAAATGTCCCATTGATTATCATTTTAACACTCTTATCAACATGGAAAAGTGGATAGGCTTGGTTTGTGCAAATGTTTTTTATTGAAAACAACAATGTGTAGTGTTATATTTCACACTAACATTCTCACTTTGAGCAGTCATTCACATTTGAATGAATCAAATCTGACACAATTTAACACTATCAATAAACAGATGACAAAAAAAATACATACTTGGTTACAAAAAAGCCCCTTCAACAACCCTTTCTAAGGGATCAAAACAGGGTGATACAAGATAAAGTTACAAAGTGCACATCATTGTAAACTAGGACTCAGCCTATAGTGCCGTTAAACCAGGCTTACACTTTCCTTTCTTAAGTTTCCTTTGAACATAATAGCATCCATATGCCTCTGTGGAAAGCCATCCACTGTCGCCTGGTTTTGACAAGGAGGTGGCGGAGAATTCGCATTCGCCGTGTGTTTGGCCATCAAGTGGTATTTCAGACTGGATGTGCTACGGTGATAACTCAGTTCACACCAACAACACACACAGATAACTCTGGTCTTGTCAGTCGACCCATCTGGTAACTTTTTGAAACTTAACCTTCAGTTCAGAATCTTGTTCGCATCCATTTTGGCGTTTCGCGCTTGACATCCACACAAACCAGTAGCCTACTCTTTTACAGCTAGCAAGCAGGCAAGACCAAACGCGCGTGGGGCGTGCCTATTGTTTTTACAGTCGGATCCTGTAGTTTTCCTAACGTTACTAGTAGTGGCCACAGCTTATAAAAAAACTGCAAGTTCACTAGGTCACAAAGTGCGTTAATCTCGCAATTAAAAAAAATGACGCCATTAAAATTGATTTGCGTTAACGCGTTAATAACGCAATATTTTTGACAGCACTAATTGAAACTGAAATGACCTTTTCAGTATAATCATTACTTTTAGAAGTGGCATTATGTTTAGTGTTGACTGCTATGTAGTTGTGTACTAACAACTATAATGACAAACACCTGACAAATAAATCTCAAGATATCAGATATCATTCTAAATGGATCTAATTGACAGCTTCTGAGCTAACATTAGTCAACTTTATAGTTTTGCAGACTGACGGGACATGCCACTGCTCAGGCCTAATCATCGTAATTAAAGCAATTAAGATACTAATGTGATCTTCTAGGTATAACTGAGTGATTCAGGCTACCATTTACCATTTGCTAACATCAGCTTTTGGTCAGTACTCGACTGCTATCCAACTACAATGTTCCAGGCTCATGTATGCATGGATTATAAAATTAGTCTGAATACATCCATGTCCATGTTGGATTTTGACATGTGGAACGAGCCAGCACAAAATTATTGTTTGTTTATTGTTGAAAGAGTCTTTGAGTACTAAAAAACACAACCCTCAGTCACTTTCTAAAAATCTAATTGGTACAGAGTATGGGTGGGCAGTATACCAGTTTTGTTACCATCACCAGTATCATGTATTGTGCTGTGATAACATGCTGGTAGAGGGCCAGTAACTACTATTTTCCTTGCTATAACATACCTAATGTTATCTCCAACTTCATACTACAATGCAAGCTCAGCTGCTTTTGTTGTTACAGAAAAGCCTTCTGTACTGTGTGCTATGTCAGTATGTGTGTCTGTTGTATGTAAATGTATTTGATAGTACCCGATGGCACACTGACTGTTTACTTTTGGTTTTCTGTTTTCATATCAGTATGTATGTCAGCCTTGGGCAATAGTAGCGTTACTAGTTTAACAACATTCTCAGTAGAATACAGAACCCAAGCATTTCTGAAGCTAAAAGGCAGTGGAGCTTTCTGCTGCAGTCTGAAATAACACTGCTAAGGATCAGTAAGTGACACCACTGCCACACACAGCCGACAGAAGCACTTCCATATGACAGTGACATCACTTACCAATCCTTGGGCTGATGCCTACAATGTCTCTGTTGCAGGGGAATACAGACACACACGCTTGAGTTTACTCGATGGAAATATGGCAGAGGGTGAGGACTTTCGGTGTAGTTTCGGTGCAGCAAAGCTTAATTTAATGTAGAGTAACTGGTAGCTTCGCTCACTACACTTTCCAAGTAGCTTTCACGACACGTGTCTGTTGCTGCTGTATGTAAATGTACTTGGCAGACATGCCCCATTGTACACTGACACTGACTGTTGTACTTGTATAACATTCTTTGGGTTTTCTGCCAAATAAATGCTGCTGAGAAGCCTAATCCTACTGCTTGTCTAACTCTGACAATGAATCACATTACATTTAATATTTAACCAACATTTCAGGGCAGGTTACTCCTTCCAAAAACACATGGAGGCCTATACTTCAGTTTCATTTCTATTTGGAGCCAATACACACAGACATATGCCTTACATTCTTAATAGAGTGAAAAGGGGTAGAATCATATTTTGAGTAGAGAATCCCTCTTATTTTGGTAATACCTTGGTATGAAACCGTCACTGTGACAAACAAACAAACAAACAAAAAATTCTGATGATATAAATTTTAGGTCATATTGCCCACCCCTAGTACAGAGTGGGGCTTTCTCTCTCTCAGCATCTTTAGCTGAGTGTACAGACACCGGTTTGCAATCCACATTTACAACAGCCAACAGCTCATTTTGTGGTTTTGGCTAAGACATGAAATAAATGATGATACAGCTTATGAAATCTAAAAACAGAGGACACTGAGGCCCAGTGATGGGACATTTTGTGTTTTAATGGGTGCCTTGTTGCAATGGTGCTCTCTAACTCAAAGCCTGAACATATTGTTGTTTCAGTTCTTCTTAAATTCTTCATGCTTTATCTCTTTTAGTTATTTAAGATGAAATGAGTTTTACCAATCAAAATGTAAGTCTAACCGTGTATTACATTCTGTTGCTGTGGTGCCACCTTGTAGTTTATTAAATGAACTGAGGTGACATTATATAAGAAACATGCTCTTGTGATTGCCATTGCAGGGCCCATGCAGTGTGGACTGTAACTACTGCTGGTGCACCCCCACTGATTTGGAAAGCAACCTCTGATTTTAGTGTGGAACCTGGCCTGATGACTATACTGCAGTCACCAGCACTAACAGCCAACAATGCTGAGGAAGTGTTGTGAGCTACCTGCATAACACCATATCCACCACATCCTTTTTAGAATTTCAGCTTGACAGGATAAAAATGCTTCATTATTGAAACAATCTAAAAAAAATATGCTAAGACCTAACCAAAAATGTTACCATATTAGATTCTAAAAGTTATTTAAATAATTTTATGAAACCCTGAGAGTACTGGCTATGGCGATGGAAGGCAATCAATACAGGAATAATAAGAAGCAGAAACACACCAGTCATGATCACATTTGAGCCAAATGTGTTCTGATCATTTAGCCCCCAGATGCCAACAGACATTCAAAAACAGCTGAAATTAGTCAGATCTTTAAGAAAAATGAAGGACAACACATGCTTGCAGTTTGGATCAGGGTTAGGGAGACTAGGGAGTATTGGGTAGTTAGTTAGGGAGCTAGTCCAATCAGGCCTCCTATGGGAATGACAAGGCTGGTAGATGTGACAACAACCACAATGTGTGGGATGCAGGCAAACTGTCAGCTGATGGTTGACCAAATACTGGTCTTGTGGAGATGGCATAGTTACTGTCATGTGTCAAACTTAAACACTAAAAGACTGGGCTAAGGCATAAAATACAGGGCAGTGACGTGCAATCACCTGAAAGTGACTGCTGTGTATTCTACAGGAGAGAAGAGGTTCTGTGGTTACCTTGTCGTAGTAGTATCTGAGAGCCCTGCTGAGTTTGTCATAGTTCATGTTGGGCTTGTTCTTACGGGCTCCCCACAGCCGGGCCACCTCCTCTGCCTGTAGCAGTTTAAACTCCCCTTCTTCATTGGTCCAGCAGATCAGCTGCTCATTACTGGGATCCAACAGGAGCTGGAGAAGGAACTGCCACAGGGTGACAGAGTTGTCCATGTCTCTCACTGGGGGAAAAAAAAGAAGTCAGACTAAAGTAACAATACATGATTTCGTAAATTTATAAGTCAGTTCAGTATGTTCTGTTTATTCCGACAGTTAGGTTGTGATGAAGTGCTGTAACTAGGTTCTTGTCCCCAATGTTGTTCTGCCCTGTCTCCTTCAATCATAGCCTGTTCACTGACTCAGGTAAAGACATCCTGACTGGGAGAAACTGAAACTGACTTTCGCTCATTCCAATCACTTACAGTTAGGAAGCTCTGAGTCTTTTAAAAAGTAATATATACTATATCTTAATTTTACAAGCACAAAATCTGATCCCATTTGGAGCAATGGGAAGAGTACTGCTCTTAGTCACCCACACCTGTATCTTTAACAAGCAAGAAAACCCCTCAAACCACAAAGTCTGTTGGATACCTCAAAGTATGGGCAGAAATGTGGTGTAATTGCGGTAAATGGTTATGTAATAGCCGAGGAATAAGAGGCTGTACAGCACCAGGTGTCCTGTCTGGTACAAATGCTGACATTCCAGCATCCAGCTCACACTCCAGGATGATAATGCCACCAGAGACCCTGCTGAATAAATTGGCTGAAGTCAAACACCTTCCATGCCATCCCTTTTATGGGAAGTTGTGGAGCCAAGAGTGCAGAGAAGACTTCCACCTTCTTCATCCCTTGGTAAGATGAAGTGGACTTTAAGACTAGTGGCTCTGTATGCACTTTCTGTCTGAACTTGAGGGCTGTTGACTGAGGCTGTTCACAGCCGGACAGTGTGGAGCAGCGCTATTGTTAGGATTAGTGATAGCTGAATCGTGTCATACATCTGGACATTTGTCACACTGTTCACATTCAACCAATTACTCAGAAAAAGATAATTACACCTAAAAATAAAACCCCCTTTTTTCTAATTTAAGGACAAATACATGTGGCTGCTGACAAGTCATAGTCAAGGCCAAACATCTTGTTCACATCTGGCTTTCAAAACACCATGGCCTTGAAAATGGAGTGCCCCTCACAGTGAAAGGAAAAGAATGGTATTAATGAAAAAGTTAATTCATCAGCAGGCGCAGAGGAAAGGCATTCACAAAGTGCCTGGCAGGGTCGTCACCCTGACAGAAGGGCTTGGAATCCACAGTATAGTGAAAATAATTCTTCTTTCAATACTATACGATCATTACAACAGCTTCAAATAATTTCACAAAGAACATTTTATTGCATTTGACTGTGTTCAACTACAGCAGCTGTTCTACATTAAACTAACAGAGCAGATACTCTAGACCTGCCAATACTCCACTTTTTGTTACTGAACAATTTCACTGTAGAAATTTTAAATGGATGTATGTGATTATAACCTACATATTTCTTTATACAGTTCTACTGGAACCTTTTTTTTTTTCACACTGACATTGGCAAAGACCACCTATCACCAACCAAATGATGGTCATTTTTGGCTGCAAATGTGCTGTGATCACATTATTTTGACAGCTAGAAGTTACTGGTCAGCTACAGGTTGTAGAAGACACAATGATTGGTAAACAAAACAGTAAACAAAAAAAGCTGATTTTTTGTTGATGCTTGTGTTTTCCTATTTGTTTAATTATTAGCCTCAGCTAAGGTTTTCTTTTTCTTTTCATTTTCTTTATTTTTGAGTGGCTTTGCTGCAGTCTTTGCATGTTTTTCATGACATTGTATGTTGAGATTAACAACACAAGTTTTTTCTCTCACTTTGGTGATTAGGCCACCTCTCCTTACTGCGTGGGCATGTATAGAACAGGCAGATTGGCATGTCCCTCACTTGTAAGGTGGCTGGTCAGAGTGGGACACCAGATAATTTTTTTAGGTAAATGACGTTTTGTGACATCAGCAGACTGCTAATCTTGTTGCACTCAGTCTCAATCTGAATAGATGTCTACTCAGACAGAATAATGAAAATATCTGATTTACATATTAGCAGATACAACACTCCAATCCAATCGATTAGCTGTACTGACCAGTGCAGATGATTAGGTTCAACATTTGAAAACTTTGACAGTCCACAACTATTTTTGCCAATTTTATATTTGAAAATCCTTCACAGGCCAAACCAATCTGCACCTGGTACAGGTCTAACCAGCACAGGAAACTGGTGCTTCCTACTTCAGTGTCTCAAACTAGTCAGCCTATACCTCTGCATGTCACCTCTGGTGGTGCACCACTGAAGGGTCACATAATTACGTGTTGTCCAGAGAAAAGTGACAGGTTCCTCTTTTCACCAGAGGAGGGCTTGTGCAGTTAAAAACAGATGATAGATGGGAGGGCTCATCCTGTGACTGAAAACAGTGTAAGCCCAAAACAGAGCAGTTATAAGTACATAAGACATAAAAATAGTGTGGGTGGATATCATAAAGAGATCAAACACTATATGTGTGAAGTGTCTAATCGATAGTAGGGTCACTCTCTTCAGAACAGCTTCAGTGCTCCTTGTTCTGCTGTCTCTCTACAATCACAACCAAACCTACTTCCCATTAGTGCTGTCAAAAATGTTTTTTGTGTCCAAGTGACTAATGGAGACATCAAACTTTGAACTTTTTCAACATTATGGAAAGGATTCCTTGAGAGATACCTTTCTGCTAAAGAGTAAGATTTGTTTTGTTAAACCAGAAACAGCTGTTATCTTTCTCTTGCCAAAGTCTCACCAGACTCCATTCATAAAAATCATTGTCAAACACACTTCATTCAAACATGACAAAATCAAAATAAAACTCACCAAAACATTCTTGATTCGTCTTTCCACTGTTCCAGCAATCATCTCTAAATCTGGCTTGATTGAAATAAACTCTTAATTCGCCAATTTGGGAGATAAGTGAGAGAGAGCAGACAACAGAGAAGCAGCAGAGGCAGTGTTGCATGGAGTCGGATTATTTAATATTTTCAAATTTTACGCAGGAATTATTTTCACAGGACATTATAACAGAAGAGACTAAAATATGTTGGACAACAAAAGATTTTCCTGGTTAAAAAAAAAAAAAATGGACAATAGAAACTGGTTTAGTGACTTTAGTCCTGTCCATTGTGCATTACTATCAAACTACCGTGGCTGGTAGGTTGTTAATGTATGTCAGTCAATCTGATTCAGAATTTTGAGACCACAAGCGCTGGCTATGACTTCAGATTTTCTATACCAGTACCAATACAATACTTGTATTTTGGTACGAAAAGTAAAACATTTGACACACACAACAAAAATGTTTCTATCTAAACTAATAACAGATTTTACAATCCCTGCTACTTTTTTAAGTTTGTTTTGGTCTCCACCAACTCCTGAGGGAAATATCTGGCTATTTAGCTGCTAGATGATCCACTATGTTCACTGGTCACTAACTGTGTGTGTGTGTGTGTGTGTGTAGTGTGCAGCGGGTTTTCAGAGCTTTATCTCTGAAAACAGCTGACTGCTGCAGCTTAACACGCTGCTATGAGAGTAATGAAATGAACCAAACCAGTAAAGTAAAGTTGCAGTCAGACAGCTAAACAATGAGCTGAAACTCACTACAAAGTCTTGCTCTATGTCACGTCACACGTTATTTGATATTATCATAAACAATATCAGTCAAAGCCACTTTAACCAAATCAGTCAATATTGCAAATGCATTAATGTTTAATTTGGTCCAAACACAAAGCATCTTTTCAAGCACTCTACGAGAGTAAAATACTGCGCAGAACTAGCAGGCCTATTACATAAGTAGGGAAATATCTTCTTAAGGAATATGCAAAAAACGAGGAGTCTGACCAGATATTCCAGCTTTTGGCATTTGATAGTCTATGATACTTGATGCAATGGGCCAAATTTTGGTCAATATCAGAAAAGTTAGATCACAACCTCTGTTGCTGTCACGCTCCTTACACTAGAGTGCTGTTTTCTACAAAGGAGGCAAAAAAAGTAGGCTTCTTACAAAACCTTGATTTGAGTACACTTCCAGGCTGTTCCACAAGTGAAACTCAGGCCTCATGTAATGAGACTCATTTAAGCTTGGGCTGAACAGTCAAGATCACTGCATATTCACAAGTATAGACATACCTGAGAAGATGAGCACAGATCAGTACAGCAATTAAAAGTAAAGACATACACAGACATAGTGTAAGACATGTTTTGCTGCAAGAAACTGGTGAGCAGGGATGGTCAGTTGGGATCAAGGCATCACTCCAGTGTTGAACCCTGTGTATGGCATCTGAATGCACCGCAAACAATTACACTTCCCCACCAGTGTGTACATTTATAATCATGAACAACAGAGTTTCTGTTTGCACCACTTTTCCATCAAGGCAGAATACAGCAATTCGTCATGACCCCACATGGGCAAGAGTGTGGCAAACTGGTACCAAGAATTGCACTGCGAGGTCAATTGCAGCTTGAATATCACTTGTTATGGCCCAACGTCATCAGCGCTCAGCTACGAAGGGCTGCTTCCCTTGCGGCCAATGTGCTGATGAAGTGTCACGTGTTCCAGTCCAGTTGTACACATTTGAGATCAAAAAAGCCCAGTAACTAAACTTGTTTTGCTGATGTGAATGTCTGCCTCATGCTTGTATTCATTAGATCAGGCTTAGAGCCCACTCTTGATAATCCGTGCACATGCAATGCAAGTGCAGAAATGGAGTTGCACACACAATCTTATGTTTTGACACTCATTCAAAGATTAGGGAGGGTCCACTCTCAGGAATTATTCATTTTAAAATATCATATCTCCCGTTGCAGGTTCAGTGCACAATATTCCTGTAATTCACATCCCAACTGCTGAGGGTTTCTCATATTGCCTTGAAGCGCCACACACGCCAGTGATCTTCACTGTGTTGACACGTGCTGCTGTGTGACATTAATCCTAATCATGACTGATATGTGTCGCCGGCTTCTCATGTGGTATTTTTTGCCATTTCGTCCACTCCATGTTGCAAGGCTGAATGTGATTTGGGCTCTCGCTGTCAGCATCTGTCAACAAGTGTGTGTATGTGCGTGCGTGGGAGCGAGCGTGCGCGCGCGAGCGTGTGTGTGTGCGTATAAGCTTCTTATGGAGACGAGTAAATCTGCCCTGACTCATCCAGACCTGCTGGATTTGAGACACACCCCCCCCCACACACACAATCTGTCCCAAACTGCCATGTTAAAACCGGTGATATCGGGGCAAAAATAGGACAGTGTCAAAACTGCTGCCAGACAAAGATCTTACCGATGGACGTTATGTAACTGACATTAGCAGTAAACGTTATCGACAGAGCACTGAGATAACGAGAGATGGGTCAGATCAGTCATGTAACATGGACTGTTCATGCGCTATAAACGACGCGGCTGAAGAGACTGGTGTCTACTGTCCTACAGCCAGGCACCCACACAGTGCAAAATAAAAGACCACTTGTTGATGAATAACGTTAGTTTCAGTATCGTCAACACAGGCTACCTTTTATTGCCCGACAGTTTGAAGCCACAGTGTCGGGCTCAATTGCTACTGTCGCGTTTAGTATGTGTGTAACTTAAAAATCGAAGAGATAAACAAATCAAAGCATTAACGTTTTTTTGCTAACTGTAAGTTAGCTGTTAGCTAGCTTCGTGTTAGCTTCCCTGCTAACATTACCTCGCTCGCAGAGCCCGCTGAATTTCCGAGTCGTCGAGCCACGTTGAAATATTCCCAAAACATTGCTGGAAAACTTTCTATTGCGTCATAGCTCAAGAAACAAGTTTGCAACAGAGCGTCAGGGAAATACCTGAACATAAAATACATTAAACTGCCTTTGGCTCGTACTGACGATATATCCTTTGAACTGAAAAATGTTGCGTTCAATATTCCTCGGACGTCTTACTATCGAGATCTGTCGCGCCTTTAAGTACGTTTTCTTGAAGATAAAACAGATAATTTGTGCGTTAGTAGCTCTTGTTTTTCTATGTTAAATTATGCCGGAAACAGTTTCTATGGTTTGCGGCACGAATGTGAAAAATTAGTCCTACTTATCGCAACATCTAAAAAACGGTGACATCTCAGAGGAAATAGAACCTTTGAATTAATAATTTTAACGAATACTAAAAGATATGCAATAAACGTAACGTGTACAGTTTCAATCATTGAGGCGGCTTGCATGTTCTTCGGGTTTAAACGTCACATCTCAGCACCATCTGAAAGAGAAAATGACCACCTGTGTGCTTGTTGAGTGTGCCTCCCAAATTTCCGATATTTTAGAAAGCACTAAAATGTGTTACTAAACTCACGCTGAGATCACTTCCTCTCTTGTTCTGTTATTATTTTGTTGTTACCTTACCACCCACTTCCAAATTTCCCCGAATTACAAAGCAGTATGTGTTGTCTCGAACAGGCTATTGTTTATTTCTCTAATGTAAACTTGTGGTTACGACGTGTTGCTACAATCTGATCATTAGATAAAAATAAATCACAACAACGACTTTTAGCGCGACTCGTTAATTAAAAACGAGACATGTACAACATAAACATTTAAACTAAGATTGCAACTTATAAGGACAACATTTTCCAAGAAAATATGAATTCATAAATATAGCGATTTCATGTTGGAGTTACTTCAGGTAATAACAGATGAATGGATGCATTGTCAAATAAGTTGATGCGGTGCCAATAAAAGACAGAAGTAGAGCCGCTGTAGGGAAATCTTGGCACCTGTTGATAACTGGATTAAGAAAATAATGAAAGCGACGAGATGTACGGAGGAAACACCTCAATGCTTGAGCAGTGTATTCCCACACTGCATTTCTTTCATGCTTACTCTCCGTATAATTTTCAGCCTATCCTCTCATGACCTGGGCCAGTCTACCCAATGCTTCCCTTCAGTCTACTAGTCTCTCACAGGGCTATCACACACATAATGTAAAGATTTTTTTCTGTGCTTGATGCAAAACATTTTACTCTCCAACTCACGAATTCACACTTAGCAAGCTGCAGCTTGTCCACAAGGGGGAGCTGTTCGGTTACTGTCAGAACAATCTGCACCGTGTGAGGAACAGGCGGCTGAGAACTGCTGCAGGTCAGACCAGCTGATGTTCACATTAATGGCGCCCCCTACAGGCAAAGTAAATCATAGTTTCTGCTATTAATTCAGTTTTAACACTTGAGTCATCTCCAGGCAACAAATGTCTCAACTGCAGTTTTTGTCTTTCATACAGTGTCTGCTGTGTACATTGTACAGTTCTATGTTCTATTATTTTTCTTGCTCATGAACATTACATACTACTATGACACTTTATACCAGCCAACCATCACTGCTGTTCCTCCTATTTCTACTGCGTTACCATTGTCATTCAGGTTACTGACGACATAGTCACTTAATTGTTCATGTTTATATAGGTTTAGATACAGGCATGTAAACACAGCATTTCTATTCTATTTTCTTACAGTATTAAATCTTAATTTGTTTTTTTATATTTCTATTCTATTTTATTTTACTTTTAAAAAAAATCTTATTATTATTTGTGTAGTAGTACCTTGGGCCCATGGGCTGTGAACTACATATATGGATGAATCAGTACTAGAGAGGTGGTGCTGGACTGACTTGCCGGATGAGTGACTCTCCACACTTGAGGGACAAACATACAGTATTTGGATTCCACCTATTAATGTCTTATGAAGGTTTATAATGCGCTCATATTCTACATAGATATACTGTGCATTTGGGAGAAGTCTGGACTTTCCCTGCTTGAAATTATACAGCAACAAGTTACTGTGTTGCACATGTTCTATAGTCATAGAAATTACTTGCACTACCTGCACATACCTCGTATATATATATTATACCTCATGCCACTTGCACTACTTGCATGTATTTATATTTCTGATATTATGACTATTTGCACTTCTGGTTCGATGCTAAATTGTATTTCATTGTCTCTGTGCTGCACTCTGACGATGACAATAACGTTGAATCTAATCTGATCCAATCTAAAGTTCTTGTTAATCAGTGGGAATGTCAGGTGCGTGCAGAAATGATGGACTGCACTGTAACCTGTCTGAGTAAACCTTTGTGGCATGTTATGTAATATGTAGCTTTAGATTCGAGTTGTAAGGCTTTTGTGTCTGGCTTAATCCTTCATACACTTTTAGATACAAGACTAGACATAAATAGAACTGATGTAAATACATAAATAGATACATCTTGCTGTCTTAAACAACAATAACTGATTTTTTTGCCACTTGATGGCAGCGAAAGAAGCTGTAAACACAACATTTTACCTCCTTATTTGGTTACCGCTGACATGTCACCAGGAAAATGTCTCGTAGCCACATTTTAGCCCTGTTTTCAGTGTTTGCAACTCCTCTGGGAAATATCTGACTCTTTAGCTGCTAAATGTTGTACTATGTTCATTAGATAACTTTGTTACAGCCTCCTGCTGCTGCTGGACACTAGGTGGATGAGAGAGCTTAACAATGTAGTGAAAGACGCCAAAATGCTTTGTACAGCTGAGAGGAACTGCAGAGTTGGGAGATAATTCTCTGTGGGATCATCACTACAAGCAGTTTCTACAAAAAGGCACATAATCATTTGATCTATTGTTAATGAAAAAGTGTTCCTTAGCAGCTTTAAGCTTTTCTCTGCCTGCTTTTCTGATGCCCATATGGATTCACTTTAGTTTCCTACTTGGCCAGAGAGAGGATGGAAGAGGGAAAGAAGGAATAAAGAAGGGAAGGAGAACATATTTCACAAATTCACAAAATGTTTCTTATGAACTGACAAAAGAGCAACCTTAAACTATGCATTGAGACAGAGTAACAGTGTTCTATTCTATAACTATTGGAGGGAGATGTTGTCACTCTTAGTGATGGGGGGAACTCTACAGCTTTTTAAAGGCAGTACTGCTCCTTCTTAAAGACAATGCAGCACTCTGTTGTACAATAACCTCTGGTCACAACTGTTGTCAGCTGCTCTTATTACATTAAAGCCCGTGGGCACATTTCATTTCTAGAAGGAAATCCCCTTCTTCCCTCAGTCCTCCAGTTCCAGCCCCCTTCCTTTTCAGACACCTTGCTCAGTTACAGTTGCAGCACAACACGAATCAGATGCTTTTTTCTGATTAGCAAGAGCATCTCAGCGTGTGCAAGAGCAAAGCAGGAAAGGAGGCAACACAGATTTTTGCTTTGAAGCCCAGTCCCAGTTTCCTCCGGGTGCTCCCTCCAAGCCAAACATAACTGGAAAGCACCAGCAGCCAGAAATTCCACCCTGATATGCGTGCAGACAGAGCTGTAGCTTCCTCTCTGCTTTCTAGAGTATTGCACGAAGAGATATTGCACCATTCTGCAGCAGCCACATCACTATTGAAAAGTGATTGCAGGAGTGAAACCTTCCTGCAACCTCTTTTTATTCAGGCTCACTGAAGTGGTCTTGATTTGGTTATCATGCCACCTCTGTGCTGTGATCTCTGCTGTCTTTCAGTGCTCCAGGAAGTTCAGATTGGTGTCATTTCATTGAGACAGTCACTGGGTAGATTAATAGAGGAGGTTGTTGGATGTCACCAACATTTTTATTTTTTTATTTATTTATTTTTTTGGTAGCTCACTGGTGGAGGTGGAGTAAGAGGCAGGCTGTTGGATATTTTAAAGTTCTGTATACCAATGTGCTTATTACTCATCATAGTTTTTTTTTCTTAAACCTGTGCTGTTCAGTATTTTTACTGAACAATGTGTCAAATGAGTATGTGTAATGTGAAAGAGGATCTTTGCAGTTCCCCTCATTGCTGTGTTTTTTTCAGCCCACAAATAGACGACTTTTGTTCAGTCTACATGTGTCCTCATTGACGTTGTAATGAAACCATTGAAGCAACTTTAATCTACAAAGCAACTTGTAATTTGGCTGTCAAATAAAAGCAGTGGAGTAAAAGTACAACATACTTGAAGTAGATGTACAAAGTGGTGGAAAATGTAAATACTTCAGTGAAGTACAAGTACTTAAGAATTGCACTTAAAGCTGCATTTATAGATTTTTTTTGGGCCACTTTAGGTCAATGGCACATACTGAAAACATGTCACTTACAGTATTATCAAGTTGGTTTTTGCTTAAATCCACTTCCTGCAACTATTGTTGGAAACCACAGAGTTTGGTGATGAATCCTTTGTCACTTTGTCTTTATTAGCAACCCCTTTCACATTACACCGAGCCTGTTAATATAAAAAATAATGATGTGTGCAGCTTTAAGTACATTACTTGAGTCAATGTACTTTATTTCTTTCCACCACTAATTAACGTTGACCATTTCCAGGCACACATCTAAACAGGACCATACCATTCCGCACAATAAGATCATTGTATTGTTAAATCAAATGGTTGTGAAACATGAACCCAGCCATTACCGTAACTCCCATTCTGTCCTCTAACAGCTCTTTTCAAAAAGCATCCCCCAACAAAAACAACAAAGCAAAGGATTCAGTATTTTCTTTTTTTTTTATTATTTTATTTTTTTGCAAATAGGAAAATAGCATTTCTGGTATTAAAAAAAAATACAGCCTGTGTTCAACCAGATACACAGGCAGGACTGAGAGAGAAACAGAGAAGAGAGGGAGAACTGGATGACGATGATTGGGGAATACAGGTCTGGATGTAGGTCAGTAGAAGCAGCCTGGGGAGGCTCAGACACAAAGACAGCACTGGTTCAGACAGATAAACACGTCTGCCTGTCTGTCTGCTCTGAATGGGTTCCTACATTACTAAGCATGGTTGTTTTTAAAGAGTGAGACCTAATGTAACCATGATGCTGAGAGACAAAGACATGAGCATGATTGCTGTGTAAATGACTGTGCACTGCTACATGCAGAAGTGCTCTACTTTTAAGTTTATCCAAAAGCACCAATGTTGCTCGAGTCGAGCTAAGTTAAGATTGCCAGTAGCCTATGATTTGTAGTAGTAAGTGTCTGTTGGTTTAACAGAGACAATCCAGTTACGTGAAGCGTTATGCTGTCAGTTATACAGTCTCTTCATGTGAAGCACTGATAGGTCAACAAGCACCAAAGTGTCGAGATCATAGAATAAATGACAATAGTGACTGCACTGCGCAGTGCAGTTTATCCTTCCTTAGAAAATATGCTTGTTTCTTTTTTTTTGTTTGTTTGTTTGTTTTTTTTTTTGTTTTTTTTGTTTGGCATTTTATGCTTCCAATACATTTTATTGAACTGCCATAAGAGCACAACGACTGTTTCTCACTGTAACACAAGTGCACTTAAGACCAGAAGACTCAGCTTAATGGTTTGTGAATGGGTAGAGTGGGACTCCAAATCCCAGACCACAATCAGTCTGACATTCCACAGATTGATCACGCTACAATCAAACTCACATAACAGACCAAAAACCTCGCCAGAAGCACGACTGAATAGCTTAATGCACTGATTGAAAATCCTTTGATAAAAAAAAAAAAAAAAACTATATAAAGGCTACAAGCTGTACAAGTTCAGTACATAATATATTGAGTATGCTAATACAGATGATTGAATAGATGTTAGCTGCCTTTCCAGCTGTTTAACCTATTAGCTTTTCTTGCTGCCATAACCAACAGAGAAATGGTTTACAGTAACTGCTGTAAAGAAGAAAGAGCAGTGTTTCACATCACTTTTGCACCATTGAGCCAAAACATAACATATAGGCCAAGTAGTTTTTCAGGCCACATGAGTCGTCTGCACAACATTTCAAGAGAATTTCAGAGAATAAAGAGCTTATAAACTGTCACGCACCAAGGATGTCGTTTTTATGCTCTCATAGGGCCAGAACAAGGATTTCTGGTTTGGCAACCCCCAGTTCAGAATCACAGTTAAATATGAGCAGTCATATGATAACAGTAGGATAAAGTGAGGTTTTGTGATATGGACAAAGGCATCAATAGAGATTAGGGCATACTGGGGCTGAGAAAAGGCATTCAGGTCAAAACGGGGTGGATTATGATTGGACGAATGCAATAAAGGCCAGGGTGGGATGCAAAACACGTTTTTCTCAGCTGTGAGCAAAGCCACAAGTTTCGTCTGACAAAAACAATGCCTCAGCATTTACTCCCAACATCAAGAGTCATGCCGTTCATTCAGGGTGAACTGTGACTCTATCCACAGGAGACTCTGCTGCTTTAATCATGATTTCACACCACGTGAACATGTCCACTTTGAGCCTTGTGATTAGAACACATGGCACAAATGTGACGCTAAGCAGGCTAAATTTTCACTTTAGCAACGTACAAAAATGTTGGGAAGCTTTATGCATGTAGACCCTTTGGCTTTGAGAATGAAGGGCAATGACAAAAGTAGAAAGGAGGATATAGAATTACAGACACTCCTATTACTGGTTACCACCCTACTTTCAACAGCACCTGGTAGCTTGGCAACACAACAGTAGTGCAAGAGGGGCCTCTGTAAGAGTTGTGTGTTTTGTATTGTGTGTACATACATATTGTGTGTGTGTGTGTGTGTGTGTGTGTGTGTATATGAGAAGGCCAGGAAATCCACTTTCAGCTGACTTTTTCCTGAGGTGGCTGTATGCTCAGTATTGGACGAGATGCTCAGAAGGAACAGTGAAAGATAAACAGCAGGGAGGAGAGAAAGGAAGGAAACTACGAGTGGACAACAGCAGCCGGCTCTCCTGATTCTTCTGAAAGTTCTGCTTGTCAAGCACCAAAAGTCCTGAGGGAGTCCCGGACCCCCCTGGTCAAAGCCAGGCCAGGCTGGGTGGGTGGGTGCAGGGCAGGGTTTAGGCCAGCTAAAGATGTCACACAGTGGCTCTGATAATCCTGCTGGGCCTGGAGCTGCGGTGGACCTTCGTGTGTTTGGATAAGTGGTCACTGCGGGCGAACTTCTTCTCGCACAGCGAGCACTCGTATGGCTTGATGCCGGAGTGAGAGCGGCGGTGACGAGACAGTTCGTCAGATCGGGAGAACCTGGCGACACAAGAGCAGGCGGGTGGAGTAAGGAACACAGAAACAAGGTTTTCACATTAGCATAGCAACATAGCTAGGAGCTCTAGAGCCACAGAGAGAATGCTGCTCACATCAATAGGCTTCCTGTGGACTCCCAGAATCATCATTTCTTACCCCATCAGACTCCACCAGTCAAACTTTCACCATGCCCTGTTTACTGCACTGATGGCTACATTCACTTTCAATGCTCTATATCTCGCCCTCAAAGTTCCCACAATGGAATGAAAAGGTATAAGTCCCACAATGCAATGCAAGCCTTGAGTGGTGGATGTGTGAAATCAGACAGTAAACCCATGATGATTGACAAATGTCTGAAATCTCAGCGTACTACTCACTACACTGTAAACTAACGGGTGTTTCTCATGTTGGGAACAGTGAACGAGTGAATGATGGAGAGCTTTCAGATACATGTTGAGTGATAGGAAGAAGTTCTTATTACTATTCAGCCCTCGTACATGGGATATTGTTTGCAGTTTAGTGTGTCAGCATTGGGAAAATTCTTATGTCAATTTTTCCATTAAATGAATCAGTTGAAAATGAATCAACAACAATTTTTAGAACGGAGTAATCCATGAAATCATTTATCAGGCAAAGATATGACTGGTTTCAGCTGTACAAATGTCAGTTTTCTCAGCTTTTTTCTGATTCATTTAAATTGTAAAGTGACTTTCTTTGGCTTTTGGACTGCTGTTCACATAAAAGAATCTGAAGAGGTCATCATGGGCTTTGTAAAATTGTGACACACTGTTTTCTATTGTCATTTAATAGAATCAAAAAGACAACTGAGAAATTCAAATTATCAGCTGTTGCAGCCCTATTTTTAAAACCAGTTTTTATGACTAGTCTGTTACTTTGTTGGTAAGGAAGTGATCAGATGCTCAACTTCTGGTGCAACTCAAGTTGTAAAATCTTTCCTCACAGGATTATGAACCTGTGCCGTGTGAACTGGACTTCCTGGATCCTAATTCATCATGTCATTAGTATGTGAACCAACCCGCCCCATCAGTGCAGCCCCTGGAATCATGCAGTGGGAAAATCTCCCCAGACTTGGATGTTGTAATCTTGATCGTAAAGCTGCTTTGGTGCACATCATATCACGTACCTCCAGCCACACTCAGGCCAGCTACATGTGTAGGGTTTCTCTCCCGTGTGGCGGCGGAAGTGAGCTTTCAGGTGGCTGCTTTTGGTGTACATCTTCCCACAACCTGGGTGCGAGCACTTATGGACCCTCTCTGTTGGCGGCACTCTGGTCACCCGGGGGCCCACGGCCTTCAACAGACCACTGCCCTGGCCCCCAACCCCAGTGACGCCCGTGATCTCTAGAGTCCTCATGGTGATGGGCAGTGGGGCAATCTTCACGTACTTCTGGTCAGCTGACTTACTATCTCCACTTTTTAGTGATAACAAGGTGGTGGGGGTAGAGGGCACCTGGGGGGCCAGCAGGGTGAGATTTTGTCCTGTTCCATTCTGGAGCCCCATGACCAGATGAGTGAGCCAAATACCACTTTGGGTCCCAGGAGGAGAGCCTGCTGGGGTCTGAGGCTGGGCCAGATGTAGGGGCTGGAGCTGGAGAACCAGTGGACTGCCCAGAACCATGGGTGGAGTTAAGGTGGATGGTGAGGGGTTAGCTTGGGCAGAAGGGGAAGGGTCACCTGGGCTGGGTCTATCTTGCTCATTCTTAGCGGTGTTTGGGCTTGAGGTGCAATGGGAGGCACTAGTCCCTGGGTCACTGCAAGACTCTGAGGAAGCAGCCGGGGGTGCAGCAGAGTCACTGCACGGTAGAGGGGAGGCCTCCTCTTTTGGGGTCAGTAGCCCCTCTTTGACAAGTTCCATCTTTTCCCTCAAGAACTCCTCTATGTCCTCCAGAGTGGGGGAGAACGGGGAAGACGGGTGGTAAGGGAATTCTGGCAGCTTAGGCTCCTGACTCGCAGGTTCCTCTCCTCCCTCTGCTCCAAGAAAAATATGCAGACGCGCACCCGCATAGTCATCTTCCTCCTCCTCCTCGTCTTCGTCCTCTCCGAGGCTGGAGCTGTGCGTAGCCCCCAGCTCCGCAGTCTCGGGGCTGTCGCAGGAGGCCAAACTACCCCCCTCACTGTGGACTCCACCTCCCAGGCCGAGGGAGAAGAGGCTGCTGCTGCTGCTGTCCCTGAACAGGTCATTCTCCAAGCTCAGCGTTCTGCTGCTGAGAGACACCATTGATCCAGGCCAAACGCTGAAGACAGGATGTTGAGGAAACACTATCCAGAAGTGGGATCACAAAAACCTGCAAAGGCAACAGTGAGATTCTATTACCCAGCACAAAGAAAAAATGGATGAAGAGCTATTCACTTACCTCAGGGCCTGGATTTTTAACTTCGATGCTACAGGATACCTTTGCAATATGCATTTAATCTACAGGCAGTGGTTTGCTAAATTGTTAAAGACCCAATTTTAATCATGTTGAGATGAAAAAAATATAAGAAATAACACAGTGTGTCCATCCCATCATGATGCAGATCTACTGAAAGTCACTAAATAGCAGATGAAATATTTGGTAGATGCACACAAACCAGGAAAAAGTCTGGGTTCAGTGGACACTTTGACGTGTGGACAGGAAGAGCTGGGGATCCAACCATCAAGCCTACGATCAACTTAATAGTAATATTTAATGTGTTAGTTTGTTGTTATTTAGTTAAATACAATGTTACCTTTCACAGAGGGCCTTCTAGAAGACTGAAAAACAGTACTGGAGATGATGGATTACCCGCCTATAGTTGTTATTGTACTTCAGTAGTGCACACAATAACTCCCAAATATTCAGATTATTAAAACTAACTGACACATAATCAACCAGGGGCTTTCATGGCCCTGTGAGGATGGGGGCTACGGGGGAGCTGCCCCAGCCTTGAACCAGCACTATTAAGAGTTACAGCCAACCCCTTCATTTTGATATCAGATATCCCACCATTGTTGTCAAATGTAGGGAATAGTCCCCCTAAGCTTTCTATTATAAATTTAAAAATAAGGTCCAACTTCAACTGTGGGCCACAATAATCTTCTAGCGCTGCTCTGGTACGCTTTAATCCAGTTGTTATTACATAACAACAATTTACATATGTATGTGAATGCAGGTTTTGGTCAAATATATGAAAAAAAGCTTACAAAAACACAGTCGGAAACTCTTTGGTTATGTAAATTTCAAGTCAATTAAAAGTTTCTTGAGGGTGAAGCCGCCGTTCGCTGATGTAAAGGCTGTTTGTTGCTGCTGTCAGACGGTGAGGCACATGTTGCAGCAGGGCCTCGTACTCCACACAGTGTACGAACAGGGCGCTGGGTAAACACGGCCCGCACCGACGCGCCCAGAACCGTATGGCGAGCAAAACTAAGCCGAAGCCAAGGATCGGCCTGTCAAAGCGCAGAAAACAGCGGTCTGACTGTGTCTCCGCAGCAGCAGCGGCCGACAACATGGCAATCTGCCTGAATACAACAGTGCCTGCATTGGAATCCACGAGTCTCAAGTTCGGCTGGGTCAAAAAATGTTCTATTTATACTCCTCCGTGTCTCCGGATGATCCGGGCAGGAGGATCCCGGACGTTTGGCTCAACCTACCGTGTGTTGTTCGGGGGAGGCTCGGCGGAGAAGAGCAGCGCCGTCGATCGTTTTTCTGTGTTCGTGTTTTCCTTCTTCCTCCGTCGTGTTATTGTCGTAGCACACTCACATCCCGTCCTTGCCACGGGTCCATGTTGGCATTCCTTTTCCCAGCGTCACGTGACTGCATCGCTGCACAACTCGGAGGCACGGGTCCTGTTCCGCGTCTCCGATTGGCTGAGTGCGACGGAGGCTCGCCCTAAAAGGAGCGCTCTCATTGGCTGCCGCTCGATAAATTCTGACTGCCATGTGTTGATGGAGGGTTAGCCATACCACGACTGAGCAGGATACAGTGTTGCTTTGTGATGATGTACACAGGGGGTGGACAAAATAAAGGAAACAGCAGTTAATGTAACAGCGTACTAAATCTAAATAAGATCAGCCTTTTCTACCAGAGCAGCTTCAGGCCTCTCTCCCCTGCATCCTGACAGCCTGCAGCTGTTCTGAGAAGAAAGAGGAGGAAATTTGACAAAATCCTGCTGCTGAAGAAGTTACTCTTGAGCTTGTACAGCGGTCTGTGGAGGCCTTGTTCAAATTCAGTTATATCAGGTGAATGCTATTAGCACCCTGCCGCCTGATGTTTGCTATTAAACTATTATGCTGAAAAATGTGCAGACTTAATGGTTCCGATTTTAGGGCTGAAAGGTTTGCCTCCTTTAAATGTAAATATTATTAAAATTGCAAAGATGTCTCATCTGACCTCCATGTCTTGTTTAAAGAAATGTTCAAGGGTGTCGTCAGTGATGAAGAACAAAGTTTCAAAAGTCAAAATAGGATTCATGTATACAAGAAAAAGTATGAATGATGCACAACACGTCTCCTGCTGAGAGCCTACAGTTGTCTTTAATGTTTGTTTTTCATTTACTATAATAGAAACCTGAGTGTAAGGTGTATTGTTCAAGGCACTGTTATAATCCTTCATCATACACTTACATGTATTAAGACCTTTTTAGCATTCCTCTCTCTGTACGTGCTTACCACATTACAATTAGAAAATGTCATTGGATTGATTGATTGATGGATACAATGAATTTTAGGTCCTTTTATCTCAACCACACTGTTTACTCATCACAGGTACCCTCTTGGTCTATATTCATCTCAAAAAGACACCAACATAATGCACTTACAGACAAACGGCTGGGAGCAGATGTCCCCCAGTGCAAAAGACTTCCTGCTACAATCAGACGTTCAAAGACAAATTCAGGCTGAAAATCTGAAGTTTGAAGGTAAAACAGCAGCCGTGATAAGTCATTGCCACATCTGCCTCGAGCAAACAGAGCCTCACAGGTCTTGTTTTTTGGAGACCCTTTATTGTTTACAGGAGCAGTTCCACTATGATCTTTATTAAATATCAAGGTGCTTTATGACATATCTTCAACTCTGTCGACTTGATGATGATGTACTGCTGGTCTGTTGTACAAAAGCGCCCTCTGCTGGTTTGTCAGAGCTGTAAAAAAGTGGACTCAATAAATCATTGCATCAATAGCAGACTGCATTAACTCTTACCATCTTTTCTGTAATACAACGTGGGAGAAAAGTAAATCCATTGCAATAATATCATTCTAGTGTTTCCATTAAAAAGTTTAAACTAAACATAAAAAAACACACCTAAACAAAGTAGCCTTTAACACTCTGATAAGGGATTATGAAAAAGTATTACTTAAATGTGTTATACATGTGTTATTATAATTAGTCATGACACATTACATGACTGTGTGTATTGGATTATATGCATATTGAAAAACGCCACACAATATTACTCCTATGGAATTACCTATGGACTGATAAAGTCTCATGGCTTCTGATCAGGTAAACCCTTTGGAAATGAGGAATAGATATGTAGACTTTCTGCTTTACAGGCATGTGACATTCAACACATTGGAAAATAGTGTTAGATGATATGAGGGACTGATGAGGACTAAACAAACAAGATACAGCTCGTTAATAACTTGGCTTTAGAGGTGTTGGTATCGTTATAGTTGAATTTAGGACAGACCCAGGCCAACAGTTTCCCCTGCTTCCAGCATTTATGCTAAGATAAGCTAATCATAATGCTCTAGCTGCACACTGAATGCATGGAGATGAGATGAATATCATTAGTCTCATCAAATTCTCTATTTCTCTCCCTCTCTCTCTCTACACACACACACACACACACACACGCACACACACACACACACACACACATACACAAAGAGAGAGAGAGAGAGAGAGAGAGAGAGAGAGTTATGTGTTTTATGTTTTGACTAACAGCTCATGAACCATGAAGCATAGCAAAACAATATGTCCACAGGGTGTTCCTTGGATGATGTCAGTTTGACTCATATGCGTCATGCCCATTTGTGCCTGTACAATTCTTCTGAAATTTTGAATTTTTTAGTTAACACATTTTTCATCTTTTGGCACATACTGCATCTAATATTCATCAAACTCAGTACATGCCATATTTAAATGACCCTGAACAAACAGAAGTATCACTTACCGTTTTTCAGTTAGCAAACATTTTAAGGCCTGCTGCATTTAATGGGTCATAACTCTTCAATACTAAATTGGATTGTACCAAATTTAGAAATGTACATACAGCCAAATTGCACGAATATGTAACATTTCAGATTATTCTACCTACAGGGGACACTACAGTAATGTTAAAACATGATATTTCTAAAATTCTGTTAACTTTATTCAAAAAATAAATAAAATAATAAATTAACAAGTTTTCCATAAGCATGTGCATGACATATTGAAGCATGGCACCAACAGCCCCACCTTGTGTCCACTAATGAAACACCACCATACCAGTCATGATCAGCTGTATTTCTTTAATGTAAAATTCCATGGTAAACAAATTCAGCAGAGTCTGTAGAATTTGATACATGTCACCTGGAGGTGGCGATGAAAGATTGGAAAAAATAGCCGCAGCTTGTAGCTGGCAGCAGCTGCAGCTAGGAGCTGCAGCAGCTCTTCAGGAAATGTACATTCTAATTCTAAAATGATATCTTACTCAATGACTTAGCTCATGAATAACCCGTATAGCTCCAAACAACTTTCACACTGAGCTGGAAAAGTAGCTGTATTTGAAAAGGTTGATTTTCTGTCATATTCGGTAATGAGAATAATTCAGTTATTATATGCTGGTAACTGGTCCTCCATAGAGGCCAAACAGCATATGGATGAAGAGACTGCAGCATAATGCACCACACAAGTAGTGTCATGACTCCAGTTTGGTTTCTTAGCAACAGTACACAGCAGGTTATTGCTCCCTATCATTGCATATAAAGGAATGTGAAATACAACTTCATTTTAAACATGAACATACTGTACTTTCTGTTCACTGTTAGAGTTTACCCCATATAAATTGTTCTGACTTTGATGAACACATTAATTAACACCTCAGCACTGGTGTGGAGAATGTGCTGCTTTAAGATGACGCTACGCTTAACATGAGACATGTGTCTTAAACTTGTAATGACAATACAACAACACTCTTAAAAGAATTGCTTAACATTAAATTAACAGGTCCCCAAATCTCTGTAAACCCTCAAGAACACGGTAACTGTAACCACTTCATCCCCAGAGGTTGTGCTGGAAACCCTCTGTTTCTTGATGGAGAGATGATCAGTGTTGGAGGTCACTGTGGCTGTAGACAACTCTGGTAGAGCAAAGACAGGCTAGCAGGCTGAAGCAGCAGGCAGAGGCCATGTAAGCCCTCACACTGTTAACCAGCTGCACTATCGAGCCAAGGCACATTGCTGGCAGCACCTGCAGGAGATTCAGAACAACTTTTTAAATGGGTGATTGGGATGCTATTTCTTTTAGACTACAAAATAATGTTGAATTGCTCCATTTGTTACTCCCTAATGTGAGTAGCAGTTTGATCTGAGTAGTGCATGTGCCTAGGTCTGATTCTGACACCTGACTGATGGGTAATCCTAACCAATCCCCAGCCACTCACACATCTGCTACTCAGATCAGGCAACGGAACCATTCAGAGAAATGTACACATTTTGTCAAATGATCACAATTGAAACTCAGTCTGTCTTACTAACTTAAATGAACTGAATTGTCATTTTGTTTCATTCATTCAGTTGGACACTGAAGGTGTGGTGAAGATTAGCATTTTTTTGTTTTTGTTTTGCCCAAACCAATCAGATGCAACTATCTGTACTGCTGATGTGCTGCGCTAGCTGCTGCTAGAAACAGTTAACCTTTTTTGTACAAAAGAAGAAATATAGCGTTATTATTTTTATAAGATGACTTAGAACAACTTATACGGCTGCATACTATTCATACTTGTCACAATTCCTATTTCTGGCGACTTTTCAGTCACCATTTTTCATGGGTGTAGCTGGGTAACTGGCTAGCTGCTAATGTGGCTAAAAATGACTGATGTAAACAAACACTAGCAAAAATTAATAAGTCAGTTGTGGGTTATTGTGTCAATGCATTTAACCACCACAGTCAATTTAGGAGTGATAGCAGATTTTAGTTCTTTGGTGTTGGGGTGACAAATTTAAAAAAATGTTTGAATCATAAATTGTGCATGGACGTATAGATTTACTCTCTTATTTATTATTATTACTTGGTATATGGTGGTGAGGGTGAAGAAAGCTGACGATATGCTAGATGCTTTTCATGCAGCAGATGTTGCTGCCAGTTGGAAGTGTAGGTCATAGCCATGAAGATGGCCTAGAAGGTCTCCTTAAATTTCCAAATAGAATCAGAGCTACAGCTACATACTCACAGCTGTGGGTCAGTACGCTATGACCCACAGTGTGTTTTTTAAGAGCTTTTGGGCAGGGGTGACTGACACTTTCTCATATACTGAATATAAACTTTCAGGCATGCAACACACTTCTTCTTGTCTGCTGTTGGGCAAATGCTGCACAGCTACAGAGCAAGAGTTCACAGAGGATAGCTGTTTAAGCTGTTATGGTAGCCAAGAGAGTGAGCTGGATAACTTGGAAAGCGCACAAATATGTTTCCCAGCACAAACTGTTTTAGACTTGCTAAACAGTTAAAGAGCTGGTGGGGTATGCAGGAGGTAAACCCATAAATTCAGCAGCAAATGGATCAATGAATGCAAATCTCCCCTCCAGTGGAATTTGTACATCTTTAATTATTGTGTGCCTGATGTTGGCGCTATAACAGAATGATACATTTGTCTGGGCTGTATTTGGTTTGAGTACATATTAGAATCATTCATACTGTACTCTTTTTTCCAAACAGTTAGTAAATCAAGAATCAGTAATTTAAATAACTGATTCGATTAACCACATTACCTGTGACAGCAGGTAGGCACTGTCCAGTATCGCCATGTCAAAACATATCCCTCTCTGTGAGACTGGTGGGCAGGTTGTGTCACTTTTGTCACCCTCACTCACAAACAGTGAAACATGGGGTGATCTAACAGACGGCTCCGCCCTGGGTAAAGTCAGTCCCATTGTGTGGCCTTGAGCATAAGGCAGGGCTACGCCATCACTTTTGCTGAGCTGAGGAAGTCTGGGCTTGGATGAAGTGAAAAAAGCCTTGAAGAAAGAAGGATCAAAGATGGAGATCAATTCATGTCATTATTTATATTCCTCATGACATCATGTGTAATCATTAATGTAGTAAAGAATGTCATGTCCTTAAAGCAACATTTTGAGAAATACTCTTATTAGATATCTTTCTGACAGTCTTGTTTAAACATGAGAAAAACATGAAATCTGGTTCCAGGCCTCTGATAAATACCACTCTCATATCTATGCGCCAAGTACACAGCTAGAGCATGGCGGTGATTAGCCTGGGATACAGCCATTTTAGCTGTTTTCGCCTTTTTCCAATCTTAATGCTAAGCTAGGCTAACCACATCCTGGCTCCAGCTCCATACTAAATACTTACATAAGAGTGATATTAATGATCTCATCACGTATTCTTCTGTGTACTTGTAAATACATCATATATCATACCTCTGAAAGTCACACACCCTACTTTCCCTACGGTTTTCTTTCAAAAGTTGCAGAATGAAATTAGTTCACACCAGCTGGCACACACACACACACACACACACACAGCACTTATATCAGTGCTGGAGGACAGGCTATAGCTCAATGGTGTGTTGCTAAAGTGGCTAGCAGAGTATCAATCCCCTTTTCAAATGTGTGAAAATGAAATGCAATTAATTATACACAATTAGTTATATTTGAGATATATAGGCATAGTTTGCAAGTTAGTTAGCCTGTACCAGCTTAAGTTATTGGCCATCCCTTGTTTAGCCCTCTGCTTCATACAAGTCGAGGCTTGTATGGATGAGTTGTTGCAACTGATTCCTTTTGGAGTCTTGCAGATAGATGTTGAGGTAGGCATGAAAATCCTACACTTAGCTATTGAAAATGTCTGCTACTAAGTGGGAGCAGTGTAGTGAGTGAATAAGTGAGCGTCATTTTCAATAATTAGCCCAAATTATTGACATGAAAATCCCTGAACAAGTATAAAATATTTACCCTCATATAAAGTGGGAGATTAATAAGTAACAACTGATTTAATGATGTTTTTTTGGCGGGAAAATCCCCCACGGCACAAACTGTAATTGTGGCCACCCAGAATTTTGGCTTGCAAGATGCCCCACTGGTGTTTCCACTGCATGGCACAGCTTAGCTCAACTGGACTCAATGTGCTCTTGGTACCAGGTACTCTCAATATCATTTCCACTGCAGCTGGTACTTCCTTGGTGTAGCCAGATTCTTAGCTGATTGTCATTGTCATTGCCATGACATCATCTTCAACACGACACAAACACACAGGGGCAATGGAGGATACTCTTTCCTTTAAAGATCATTTCATCAGCAAGCAGAGAACCTCCACACTTAATCACTTAAACATGGTATCATTTTTTAAATACCAGGTACCAGATACTAATCACAATACTACTGTGAAAACTGATGTTTTCATGTAAGTGTTTTATGCATAATACTGAAGTGTGTGGTTGAGAGATTAACTTACTTGTTGATTTGAGTGATAGAGACACAGCAAGGTGTATGGCAGGACCTGAAGAACGCAGAGTGTGTATCCTGTCAAAGCAGCCATGACCGTGACCATAAACACACTTTCTGAGACACTCATTATGGTTGTGGCAAACGCCAACAGAGCGACACCACTGATGTACACTGTTCTGGCTCCCAGCAGAGCAACCCAGAAGTCCATTACCACAGAGCATAGCATCGACACCACAGACTGCAGAAAGAGACCCAAACTGGCCATACGCACACCTGGACAGACATAAATTAAGTGGTTAATATGGTAAATGTATCCCATTGGTCAAGTTAAACCTGTATGGGCGAAGCCCTACCTTCATCAAAGTCTCTTCTTTCCTGTGACAGTGGTTCTGCATTCGGCACTCCCTGGTACAGTGCCTCCCCCATAAAGTCAGCAAAGAAGAACATGACACTCATGAGCGCCATCCAGCTACATGTCTCCGCCACAAACAGTCTCCATATGACTGCTGGCACACACACACACTTTGCATACACACGAGGTAATATTGACATATATGCTGATGCGCATCGGCCCAGTGTAACAAGGATGCACTGAGGCTGGGGCAGACAGGAACGAGGGCAGTATCTGGTGAAGCATCTTTTCAAAGAGTTTTGGGTGACAGGCTTCCTCTCTTCTCCTCTGGTTCCTGTCTCCTCTCGAATAAAGACAGTGGTGACGAGGCAGCAGAGCAATAGGAATGTGAGCAGTGCGTAGACAAAGGCCTCTTGCCCACCCAGGTAGGTTGCTATGGGTGCTTGGCTCCAGTCCACAGCAGGGAGGAGATACCTGAGGATAGAGTTTAAGACAGTGACATTGATCTTTGCTGAAAAAGAACAAAATTATGTCCATCTCTTCAAAGATGGACATAATTAACACACACCTCCACATCGAGAGGAGTCAGCTGAGGTGGCTCGGGCATCTCTACCGGATGCCCCCTGGACGCCTCCCAAAGCATGTCCCACCGGGAGGAGGCCCCGAGGAAGACCCAGGACACGCTGGCGCGACTATGTCGCTCGGCTGGCCTGGGGACGCCTCGGGATCCCCCCGGAAGAGCTGGGGGAGGTGTCGAGGGAGAGGGAAGTTTGGGTGTCCCTGCTCAGGCTGCTCCCCCCGCAACCCGGCCCCGGATGAAGCGGAAGACAATGGATGGATGGATGGATCTTCAAAGATCTTGCTTGACCATTTTATTTTCATGGATCTGCAAATTCTTTTTAAGTCATCAATAAAACAGAAAGCTGAATTTCAGAGACTATGAACTATCCTTTACCTAAAACCTAGGGGTGGCATAAAAATACACTAAGGCAGATGAAGTGTAAACCCACCGTGATGTCACCTACTGGTTTGGCACTATGGCACTGCCATCTTGTTTTTTTGGAGTCAGAATTGGCCATATTTAGATGAGAGGGTGGAGCTGGGGAGGATACTTATTGCTACATCTCTGTCCAACTGGATTTGATTGAAAACTCAAGGACACGCTGTGGTGGTGACTTGTCAATCACAAGGTAGCCACTTCCTAGCATGCCCTCCTTTATCATCTGTTTTAGCCTAAAATTGGAGCATAATTTACTAAATGAACATCATGCTGTATTGAAGAAGACTTTAAAGAAGCGATTGTGACCATAAACACATTAGGAAAATGATCAACCACTAATTACAATCTAAGTCTAACTCCTCCACCTCATGTTTTGACCCTGTATCTACAACATTTATAAAGTGGGTGTTTGACAGTGTTTCAAGTCATGACCTCAAGATTATAAATACATCTACAAACAGGCATCTTCCAAGGTGCCTTCAAAACAGCTGTTATAAACTCCTTACTAAACAAACCCATCCTAGATCGTAATGCACTCACCAACTATGCGGCGATATCCAACCTTCCCTTCATCAGTAAGATACTATAATATATAGTTTCAGTGCAAATTAACTCCTTTCTTAAAGAAAATAATATCCTGGGGGAATTTCAGTCAGGCTTTAGAACAAACCACAGCACTAAAACTGCTCTGACTGAAATAATCAGTGACCTCAGATTAAAATAAGATCTCAATTCTTGTCCTCTTAGACCAAAGTGCAGGGTCGATATGATTGACGGTGATATCTTTATCGATCGTCTTGAACAGTTGGTTGTTTTTTCTGACTTTGTGTTAAACTGATTTTAAACAAACAACAAAGGGACGATGTTTTTTGTCAGTCTTGGAGATCCTGTGTCTGAGAAACATGGCATCTGTTTTGGGGTTGCACAAGGCAGCTGCCTCGGTCCATTACGGTTCTCACTATACATGCTGCCACTTCATTGACATCACTAGAGAACACAATGTGTGTTTCCATAGTTATGCAGACACACAACTGTACATCTGTGCTGAACCAAATGATGCTGCAGCTAGAGACTCCATTACTGACTGTCTTTTGCCAAGAAATCAATGGATGAGCAATAATTTCTTCAAGTTAAATGAGGACAAAACTGAAATCCTACTACTCTGCCCCAAAACAAAAAAAGAAATGCTGTTTAGTAATCTGTGGAAATTAACTCCCTGGATTAAATCTGAGGCTACAAGTCTTGGGGCTCTATTTTCGTCCCCGCTGCTTGGAGGGCAGAGGGTGCATACCCCGTGGTATTCTCGTGCAGCTCAGGCGGGCGCGCAGCGCACTTGGTATTTTGGTAAACGAGGCGCACAGAGGTACGCCAGGATGGGCGTACAGCCACCATTCAATGCAACTATCTGAGTCAGCACATACAATCAGACCTAAATTTATATATTTTGTTCAGTATCTCATCTGACCACATTGCAAGCACGTTCGGAACGTGTAATGGTCACTCAACCTGACCGAATGTACACGAGTGAAACAGGGATGCAAACTAATCAATTAACGTCGCTATGCCAACCAGAAACAGCCGTGGCATCCTACAGAGCATATATACTGCATCTATCTCAGAGCACTCGAGAGACAGAGAGAGACAGACACACGGAAAAAACGTAAGTGATGATCATTGTCCGCTATTAGCCACGTCATTTCATTCCAAATACAAATGTTATCATTGTAATGCTTAACGTTATCTATAAAGACGGAGTACATAAAGACGGAGCTTTGACGAGGATGAGGAGGAGGAGGACGACAAGGCCGAGGATTTACCATCTAAGGACCTCCTCCTGGGAGAAGTTTGGGGGTCGGAAAGTTTCCTGCACGGGCTCAGTCATCCTCGAAACGCCCCATCAGGGCAGCGGACCTGACTTTGGGCCGCGCCTCCGCTGTGCCTGAGGCGGAATCGAAAATAGAGCCCTTGGTGTTGACTTAAGAGTCAGATGTCAGCTTCAAGTCCCACATCAACATTTTACACCTTAGAAACATAGCTAAAGTACAACCTTTATAAATCAAAAAGATGCTGAAAAAAAATTCATGCCTTTGTGTGAAGCTAACTTGTTTACTGGTCACCCAAAAACAAACACAGCAACTTCATCCAGTTCCGTTTTAGCTGATCTGCACTGGCTTCCTGTAACATTCAGAATTGATTTTAAGGTTCTCCTCCTTGGACACAAAGCCCTTGATGGGCTAGGACCAAGATACATTGCTAAATCCTTTGTTTATTATTTGCCTTCATAAACATTTTGATCATTGGCTGCTGGTTTATTGGAGGTTTCCAGTAATAGCCAAAAGCCAAAAGTCCATTATGTCTCAAAGCTCTGGAGCACACTACCTATAGATATCATGGAAGCCAGCTTGCTGAATATTTTAAAAAGACACCTCTCTCTCTTCACTAGCTGTGATGTCCTGATAAAGGTCTGAAACATCTGTGCTTTGCTTACACTGATTTACTTCTTTTAGATTGCTGTATTTTACTTGATTTTATGCATTCTATGTGATTCTGTTTTTACCTTTATTACATTACTGTTATTCTCATTTTTAATCTCATGTTATGCATTGTTATTCTATCTTACTTATACTATCATTATGAAGTGGGTTTATTATTATTATTATTATTATTATTATCAATAGTATTCTACAATTCAACAACAGTGAACATGTTGAACATGGTACCTGTCAAACATTAGCATGTTAGCACTGTGAGCATGTTAGCAATGCATTAACCTTATTTTAATGGGAAAAGTTGGCTTAAAAGCTTAAAAAAATGCTTTAAAATGTTTATTCACACATAGTGACTCACAATAACAAATAAGAAGAGTTTAAAATAATGATGGTCTGGAACCTGCTGTGCTTGCTCACCAATATGACTAAATGTAAGTTCATAAGACTGTTCATAAAACTGATAATCTGGAAACAGGAATGCAGAGAGCCAAAATGGCAAACAACCCCCATGTATTTGCATGCAACAGTGTTTCTGAAGTCACCGCCTTACAAATAAAAGGTAAGTGACATAAAGTGAATAAAGTATGCTCAGACAAAAGCAAGTGACGCACAGTGCATGTGTATACTCCCCACGCTTCCCATGCATTCCTAAAAATGAAAGACATTGACTGAGAGACAGAACCAGTTATGAAAGAAAGGTTTACCAAACGCCTTACCCCAGGCATCCCCCCAGGCTAGTCATCAGGGAGTTAACTGAGAATGCTCTGTGGTTCTCCTCCTCTGTAGGAAACAGGTCTGACAGCAGTGCCACCAGAAGAGTCAGACCGGCCTGAGGAGCCAAAACAAAGCTTACCTTAAACCAAATCACACTGTTAAATAACATTAGTCTGTTACTTTAAAGACCCTGAAAGCATATTTTCATAATCACCATACTACAATGAGTGCTGGATCCTACATGGCCTATATGAATATGCCAAAGATAGAGCAGTTTTGGTTATTTCACCTGAGAGGTTTTTGTGTTTGTACTTGTCAGTGCTCTCTCACTGGTTTGAAGAAGACGGGGCTCAGTTAGTGAGCGTCCAGTGGAGATTGGCTGTATGGGTTTTATTGGCAAATCAGTTTTGTCCCTGTTAACTGAGCTGGGTCTAAGAGGGTAGAGCCTAAAGCAGGCAGTGAAAAACATGGCAGGCATTGCAGCCAGTTCCAGTGAATAGCTGTGGGTTAGAAGAAAGGAATAAACAAGTGCAGAATCCTAAACTTATTCTGACAATGTTAGAGACAGACAAATGATGTAGTGCTTGCCACACAGTCTAATGTGTTGTTAGCTTAATTTGATGTTAACTGTTGTTTGCTAGCATGTTGTTGGCTAATGATGGTAGACAGACATCATTCACACATGCACAAATGCTGCCAATTCAAGTGATCATCGTCTGCCAGTGCTGAATGTGGGCAGTTCAGGATGTGATATACATGGAAATCAGCAGCTGATGGATTGGTGGATTGAGCTGTATGCTGCCGGCGATGCCAGTTATCTTGACATGCTATTAGCTGGTTCTTAGCCTTTAGCATGCTAACTGATGCTGTTAGCTGGTGATGTTGTAGACAAAAATGAAAATAATCTTCTACAGAGGGCTGTTCTCTGTTTCATGGGTCCAAATCAATGAAACATCAGTTACTGGGAGGGTGCCTATCTGATGACCCTGTTGACTTGCACTTGACTCAAACACAACTTCATATTGAAACCTTGTTCTTTTGTTTGGTAGGGCAGGACATGGTTCATCAGACATTTCTCATACCAGAGGGGTTGCTCATTAGAGTCTTTTAATAAGTGGTGGTAACCAGTGGAACTAGATATACAGCTGGTGGTTTGACTATTGAGCAGAACATGGTACGAAGAGGCTACTGTCTATGAAGACCAACCATGGTAGCGTAATGCCCAAGCACCCAGCCTTTTTATCAAGCTGCCAAGTATCTCTTTGCTTTGGTGACTGTCAGATTTAAAGGCAGATCAAAGAAAAGTTATGTCAGGGTTAGAGAGTGATGCGACCTGTCATGGGGCCCAGTAGATATATGATGACACAGCCAGATACCCACTGTGGGGTAGTGGCCTAATGAATGATCAAAACATCATTTAACATAAAAACTGTGCTTCCATTGGAATATTCATCCACCCTTTGCACATTTTACTGTGTCTTGATAACTGTCATCTTGGTTCGATGAACCAATCTGAAACAAAATGTGATAACAGTTGTGGGGTTGTTTGCTTATGTCAATCAAATCTGACCAAATCACACCTACACAGTCTTGCTGAAGCTAGTTGATGTTAGAGAACCTTAGGTTTTTATTGCAGTTTAACTGACAATAGGCAATCAGTTTGCCGCCTTGTTACTGAGAAAACATTTTCAGATTTTACACAAAGCAGCTTCAAGCAATAAAATGGCATCTTTACATCATTCTGTAGTTCTATCTGGAACAGGCTGGAGGTGAGAAACATCCACTGATTTGTTTTATATTTTATATTATAATCTAATGATAAGTCTCCCTTAAAGATTCACATGGTTTTCGGACAGTGACAGTTTCCAGTGAACATGTTTATTTCACTGTGTCTTTAAAAACTAATAAACCAGAATTTTCTAAAGCAGTTTTTTCTTCTTTTGAGTTTTCTTCTCGTACTCCGAATACAAAATGAAGGTTTCATAATACTTTCATAACGACCAACACATTAATAAAGTACGTGTACCTCATATAATTGTGAAGGGTGTAAAACTAATTAATATGATTGTTCAACACAAGGCACTTGACTCAATAGATTATGAATGTTTGTCTAACTGGATTTGTTCAAAATCTATTGACAGTGTGAACTGCAGTTGTTGAGATGTCCGTTCTTCTTAGCCCATCTATTTCACACATTTTAACACATCTGTTGTGTTTTTCGTGTTATCTGTGCTGCTGAGAAACCAGTTTTGTCTCTAATATTATACCTTCATGGAACAAGACACTTACTTCATTATAAGGCCAACACCACAGTCATACCTCATTATATGCCTGGTTTCTGAATGGAAACCAAGATTTTGAGCCAAACAGTAACTCACGTGTCCACAGAAGTCAATCAGACACACAGCTCCAGCCTGCAGGGCAGCTTCCAGCCAGTGCGGGTGCTGTGGGAACATCAGCACAGCTAGGTACCAGGCCTGTGGTATGATTTGCAGGCTTAGTAAAACTCCCAGGCTCAGGATCCAGATAAACGGCCGGCGACGACCATAATAGCTTTGCAGCGAATCGCTAGCTGAGCCAATCATGGGTACAAAGATCAAACCCAGAACTGGACCCACCGCTGGCAGAAAGAAACAGCCTGTTAATTTGATACACTGCTTCTGAAAAACACTTTCATTGACCAGTAAGGAATGGGCAGTTAAGACTGGGAAACATTTAGGAAAATATTTCAGCAGTGAGAACTGATTAGCCTTTCACTTCGTAAAACTGGTATATATCTATCATATGAGACCTTGCTGTTTCATGAAAAAGATTTTTGTAGTACTACATGTCCACCTGGCCAGCCTCTACACCATTTTTACTTTACTGGTAATCAGAGACTGGAACCAGCCCATGCATTGGACAGGCATCAAAAATAGGTGGCCACTCATATAACCAGCCAAGAAAGACCAGTCGAGTGTTTTTGCTAAAGCTTTTTCTCAAAAAATGATTGTCCAATCATAGCTTAGCGACCATAACTAAGCCCAGCTGTCCAGTTGAGCTTTGGCTTTTTCCACATACTAAAGGGGTGTGTGTGGGGCTATAAAAATGATACATGGTATAAAAAAAGTTTGGTAGGTTGCATCTTTATCATCTCTCTAAAATCAAATATACAATAGCAAAAGTGTGAGGAATGGAGTGTGTTTTTCTTTTCTTATGTACTTACTAACACAATATGCCTGGGTTAGCTGGGTTACAGTGGTTTAGTTGTAATATATTCATTTGATAAAAATTACTTTTGAAATACTTTCTAGGTCAAAGAGTTTTCATATAATTAGCTACATTATTCGCAACACTGGTTAACAGGTTATGGTAGAAAAGTTCCGTTCAGGACTGATACATTCACTACTTGGGAGCCTGTGTAACATTGTTGTTCCTAGTTTAGAGTAACAGAAGAGGCTCTGTGCTACACTGACTTTAGAGAAATGAAAAGAAAGATGATGATCTTACACTAAACAATATTTCCCTCTCATCGGCTCGGATAAAGTTTGAGAAAGAAGATGAAGGAATTATAAGAAATGAAGAGAGCCGACAAATAGGCTCCTGTCTGTAAGCAAGAAGTCCTGAGTGTAGATTATGTCTATGATTGGCCTTAATCAAAAGGGTCAATTGATGCTGAGAGTCTGTAGGATTACACACCAGAGCAGTGAGCAGCACACAGCAACCACTGCTCCACCTAGGCTGCCAAATGTAGATAAAAATATTTATTTAGTGCCTTTTTATTGGAAATCAACCTTACAGTTATGCAAATATTGTCAAGACTAGGACCTTTGCTACAGATACAGTGTTAGCTGTTAACATGCTGTGCAGTAGTAGTGTATTATTAGTAGTAGTAGTAGTAGTAGTAGTAGAAGTAGTGCAGTACAAATACAACTACTTGTGCCTTGCAGTAGCAAGTCACGTCCATTAACTTCCAGTCATGGTCAATAAGTGTGTGTATGGGTTATCCACTTACCCAGCACCATAGTCATGTACCGTTCCTCCATGCCTGCTTGTAGCAGTAGAGGTGGGATGTAGACAGTTCCTGCAGCCATGCAAGCTTCCAGACCACATGATAAGGCGTTCACCATTAACAACTTCCACATCAGGCCATGCAAAATATTTTTCAACTTCATCTTTGGTTGCTTCACTTTTCTTCTTTTTGAACCACTCCTTTCGTTTTCACTGCCTTGTTTGAATGTGAAATCTTTGTTGTGCATTTATATGAAATAATTAGAACATGTCAACACAGCCGTTGAATAAGCGAGATCCCCAGAGGGGTTTTGGCTGGTTGTCAGTTTTGCAAGATTTCCAAGTCATGATGCGCCTCATTTTTCCTCGTTATTTTTGTTGGCATTAGGTGTCATTCTGCAAGGATGAACAACACTTCCCATCAGAGGCCAACTTGTGGGCATCTTCGGGCAGCGTGGTGTCGTCCTGTGTAGGTCAGACAGAGAAAAGCACTGTTGACTCTGATGTAAATATACAGGGCAAAAGAGCAGCCAAAACAGCCAAATTGAGCCAAATTGAGAACTTGGGTAATGTATTAGAATAAATACTGCTTAGGGTTTGTTGACACTGAACAATAGGAAATATTTACACCTGGTATTAACATGCAATCTGTATGCGCATACTTCTAAAGCTCACTGATTGACGCTTTGTATCTCTTCTATTTAATCAATTCTAAAAAGTGTAAAAAAAACAATAAATTGTGGTTTTACAAGAGGCTTTATGCCAGACTCTTTCTTGTTTGGGACCAGTAACTTCCTGGAGGTTCCGCTGGTTGACAGCAACCTCCAGATGTGCAACCTCAGTCTGGCTGATCTGACCACATTCCAACTGTAACACGTTTTACCTGCATTTACACCCTTTAAAAAATGCATTTTCCCTATATTTTATTAGCACGGGGCAGTAACACCTGGGTTGATTCTCAGGAGGGGTGTAAATAATCTTTGTGACGTGTTAACTACATGTTGCAAGTATATTAACAGTACTTACAAGAACAGGCTGTGTTGATATTCCCTGATCTGCAATCAGTTTTCTTTGTGGTACAGTATATAAAGCCAACAGTAAGCCGCACAGACATTTCTAGAAATAAAAGCACTTTTCCTCACATATTAAACTAAGCTTTCACCTGTTGCTCACTTCAGTCACTCATTAAACCAGAGCTTCCTCTTTCTGTTACACAGTCATTCTCTGATACAACAGTAAGCATCAAGCAATAAACCAGTGAGTTGCTTCACTTGCCTCATAAAAGCTCCTTGATCTCTCCTCAAGGAAAACAGTGGCTTGAATTGCCAGCAGCAGCTCACCCAGTGTAATCACATCTTCATTCTAAAGCTCAGCGGTGTGTGGCAGCATGTGAGTCTCTTTCAGACAATCCCACTCGCGAACCACGATGACAGGACACACAACACCCCCTGCCAATGGGTGGTGAGATTCTGGCTCATTGGAGAACAGACGCTGGAAAGTAAATGACCGGGTTTCTCATTATGCTTTCTATGGAACAAGTAGGCGGGTCTACTGCCTTAGTAAGGCATGTCAGTCATCCAGTTTGAGGGTTTGGTCACATGCTACGTGGTGTGTTCATTTTATTTCTTTCTCTTCTACAGCACAGAGCCTGATGTTTTAATTCAAATAATTCTTCTGTAGTTCTGTTTTTCTACACTAGGAATTTTCCCAACAGGTAATATGAAATGTTGCAGGTTAGTATAAAGATGAAGTACAGAATATACATAAGTATATCAAAATTCACTTAGGTCCATCGATTCACAATAGGTACAGCCTAGAGGTCATTGAGTTTTATGCACTTGGTATAAAATCATCAGACTGAGCTTAAAAAGTTTGAATGTTATGGGAAAAGATCATAGATTTTAATACTCTGTTGTAGTACACAAGTGACAGCAGTTTGTCAGCTCACCTGTCAATAAGGAATGTATCAACTGTTAAAGCACTATGAAACCTACAGACTTGACAAACCAGACCTGCACACATTTCGTCTTTGACAGTCAGGATGGAACATAAATCTTACTCTAGACAACACACTGACTGACTGATCATGAACTGAAGGTCTGGCAGTAAACAAAACACAAATCCCTAAGAATGTAAATTGTCCTGCATTCTTCTACCAAAACATGAAACACTAATCAACAGCTTGCACTCTTATGCAAGTGTAAACCCACTGTCATGTCACCCTTTGGTTAAGAAGCCTTGATTTTGGCATTATGGCCATCGCCATCTAGGTTTTTTCATATTTGGATGAGAAAGTGGTGTGAGACACATAGCTACACCTCTGTCCTGATTGGATCCAACTGACAACCCAAGGACACACTGTGGCAGCGACTTGTCAATCACAAGGCAGCCACACCAGAAAGCATACTCTGCTTTATTGTTGATTTTACTTTAAATAAGACCATAATTCACAAAATGCAACATCATGTTGAATTGAAGAAGACTTGAAAGTGGTGATTGAGACCAAAAACCCATGAGGGAAATGTTTACGGAGGTAATAGGTCAAGTGAGAATTCAGGACAATTTCTAATAGGATGACATCCAGTTGTACCTGTTTCTGCAGTCAGTCAAGTTGCTCTTACTGGACAAATTTTGTGTACAAATACATAACATAATTAAGAATGTCCTTTCCTCCTTAATTCATATCTTGTGCTGTAGATTTACCTTATTTGACCAAATTCTATTCTTTCATTGGGCTCATACTGTATACATATCAACAGCAGTGAGTGAAAGTTCTGGCAATTGCTGGAAATTCATAACATGTGAAATGCTACATGATATAAAACTCCTAAAACCCAATTGCACACGCTACTTTCTGAAGCTGTCATAAACCTTACAGCTACATCCTGCTGATAAAAGCGACTGTGGAGGGAAAACATTGTGTCAAGTGTGCAGTGTTGTAAACAGTACTGACTGCGCTGGAACTGAACAGCAGATGGTGATGAATAAAATCAGATTTACTCACTTTGTTGCTCTGAGTGTGATGACCATGTTGCCGGCTGGTTTCAGGACATTTATCTGTCCTTGGGTGACCTAAAATATCACTTAGCTTTGTGTGTGTTTGTGTGCGTAACACTCAGCGTGAAGTGTTAACACGGCCACAAGAAAAGTGCAGAGGAGCCGAGACATGCATGGGCTGCACAAGTTGTCAAGAGGGAAGCACAGAGGTCAGACACATTCACGCCTTCGCACATAGACAGGACTGGATGAAGAATATCAGACTATTTCATGTCAGTGTGACGGGTGTGTGAGGAGAGGAGACGTTAATGTTCATTGCTGTAACACTGTAAAAATGAGTTGTCATCTGGTCATTAAATCTTTTTTTCCTCTGTCTGAAGAAGTCTGAGTTACCATCTGACTTCTGTTAGAACCAAGGTATTTGGAAAATTGACAAGACTGAGATTTGATATGAAAACTAAAACAATACGTAAGAAGAAGACTGTTCTGAATGTAGAGGTTAACTGTTTTTAACATGGACAGGAAGTTGAGAGAGTATATAATTTACAGATCCATCCCAGTATGTTGACCTTCTCGGTGATGTGGTGGCATGAGAATTTAAATGTGTGAAACAGGAAGCAACTGAGCAATAGTGTGTGGATGGCCAGCAGCATCCATGTGAGACATTTTTAGCCAATAAATTACGTGGATGCAAAGCTAAATCCATCTGAGCAAACTCAGTTACTGCTCTCTTTAAAGCTGCATTGATTGTTTTTGTTTTCTTTCGGGTCCATTTGGGGGCAGTAACTATTAAAACGTCAGATTCTGCTGCTGAAAGACTAATTCTACAAAAAAAAAGATAAAGGAAATCTGATAAAAATATGTTGAAATCATGAGTTTTCACTTTCAATGCTTGATATTACTCATGGTAATATTTTTAAAGATGCATTTAAAGATTTTCACCACGTGGATAAACAAAGACAGACCTACATGTACAATCTGAAGCTTCAGGATAAAATCCTGAGGACAGAGAACAAAGAAGTACTGCCAAAATCCCATCAGGCCTTGCAAATCACACCTAAGTGTCAGGTTTGGCTTGAATCCAGATCCTGGTTTCCCACTGGACAAGACACACTGGGGCTTTAGGAAATCCCCACGATACAGCTATGACATCATCAAGGATACATAACGTACATGTCCGACATCCACGCATGGCTCTATATAATTAACAACTTTCATAGTTGCATTTTCCAGTCCAGTAAAAATTTGCCTAAAACACCTATCCAAGGCAAACTCGGAGTAAAGTGATAACTATCGCTGCGTCCTCCAAAAAAAAAAAAATAAAAAAATTAATTAACTATATATTTATCTATATTCATGTTAATGTCATATATATATTTATATTTAAGCTGTCTGTACCTATACTTTGGCTATATATCTTTATATTGAGGCCATTTACTATATTTATCACTTCAAATTGTGTGTAATATCCTTATTTGTGTCTGGAGATGTAAACAACCTATTAAAGTGGCATATCGTTGTGTTCAGTATTTCATTGGCTATTCGAAGTGTCACCTTTCTGAAACACTGTGCTCCTCTGTTCCCTTCAGCTCCCAGTGCTTTCTCATGCTGCATTGAAGTCACATCGGAATTACTGGTTCCCGCTCATAAATGTGATTGTTAACATTAACATCCAAGCTGTATCCAAGTTGTAAACTGTAATGGGAATTCTTATTATTCATCTTCTCTGTTACTCAGTCGTAAGCACTCACTGTCTTAAAGCCAAATGAATAACTCTGTCATACGATTAGGTGTGTGGGGGTGTGTGCCATAATCTGCTGTCCATGTCCCCACGTATGTTATTATCTATTGTGAACATTTTGTCCTGATTATACAGCACATTATGACGTGCCTATTGTGCTGACATTGTTCTGATGGTAGAACAAAGTCATCCTGTCTACAAGATAATGTATCGTATATAATCTAACAACGTCTCCTGCTCTGGGCTCTTTCTTGCCATCTCACACTCAAGGCAGCGAGGAAGGAGTCCGTCTGCAGGCGTCCGAATAAACTCTCAGAAACACCTGATAAGGAAAATTTCTATTTGTCTAGCATTCTCTTAACCCTACTGTTTCCTTTATTCTTAATTCATTTTCTCACTGCTGGCATTCTCTTGAAATGCAGATTTGTCAGTTCATTAGCTGCAAAACAAAATTCATCTAAGTGATCAACAGGAGGTCATTCTTTTGCTGTTTTTGACCTCTGGAGTGCCTCCTTTACATGACAAAAATATGGTGGAAATACAAACATTTGCAGACATATAAGGGTCCAGACTTGAAGAGAGAGGTCTACGGGGATGTAAGCTGCTTATCCAAGTTAAGCATGGCTCTGTAAAGTTTGGATATAACCTCATCAGTGATCAGGTTCTGCGGTGTCTGAGCCGACTGTCATTAAACTGATCTAAATTGGTCATCAGCGCTCCTGAGTGGCTGACATGTCTACTGCCGATCATCATAAACCAAAACCACCATGCGCACATTACACAGAGCTCAACGTCACAAAACAAGTAGTTAAATCCGTATAAAAAGTAGGTTGCCTTTATTAGAAGCTGGGAAACCAAAACATTATCAACATCGTCGTTGTTAATACTTTTTTTGTAAGACCACAATATTGCCATCACCAGCATCATCGCTTCGCACTTTTTCCACAACATGCAAAAGATTCAAGAGTTCAGCGTTCCTTTTCCACACTACTGACAAAAGCTTCTTCACTTGGTCTCCTGTAGGAATCACAACTTGGCTTACATTTACATTGCCAGTACAACTGAAGGTAGATAGAAAAAAAACATCAAAAACAGTACAACAGAAGAAATCGTAGAATGGATGAAAGAGGAGAAATTCACAGCCTTATGCCATGTGCCCCCTGTGGGATGGAGAGGACCCTCATTCAAGCCCTCAACGCTGTGATCTACAGACAGTATCTGATCCTACTGCAAACAGCTCTCAGAGCTTTAGATTGGTATAAACAAACTTTTCCTATTTTCTTTGTCATTAAGGATTGGGTGCCAATTCAGGACCTGAACGTAGAAAAACACACTAACCTGCTGATAAGGACAGTGTAAAACAATTGAATGTGCTTCTGAACCAAGGACTAGGTTCAAGTGTGTCCTGTTCACATCCAGGACTGAGTTCTACTGCAGCCTTGGGACGAATCAGAATTTCTCCTGACAACGCCTAATAATGAATTTATGTTCCCAAGATCACAATAGCAGCTTTTTCTTCTTATTTTTTTATTTTTTTTTTTTGCTTTGACATCAAAACACTACTTATCGCAAAAAAGGACAATCTCACAAGTGCTGCACCTGATCTCCGAGTCACTAGTTTTGAGATCGTTTATGGCTTTGGATGGTCTGCTGATCATACAAATTGTTGACTTGTTCTAAGCCTAATTTGCCGCTTGTAGCAAAGACCTAAAACATGAGGACAGGTTACATTCTCAGGCCTCCAACGACGTTATCAGAGCCACTACTGAAACTGAACTCAATGAAAATTAAGGCATTAAAAGACAAATGAATGCCGGATATAAACTGAGCTGCTGATCTTTTCTGAGCCTCAGTACTGTATAACTCTGAACTGAAAAAAGTATCTGCTTGTGAAATACTAATGGATGAACAGAACGCTCTAAACAAATGGACATGGATACCAACAGTAACCATTAAGCTGATGGGACTGGGAGAGGGGGAGAGGAGGGGGAGTGAAGGAAAGGAGTAAATGAGGGAGGGGAGGCTGGGTCCAACCATCAGGCAGAACAGATTGGATAGGGTCGACTTTTTTTCTTTAAAATCAAGATACATTTTATTTCTTTTCTTAAAAAACAAACATTACAAAAAAAAAATCTGAATAGAGAATTAGAACAATGAACCAACAGGAGAAAAAATGACATTCATTTTTTTTTTTTTACTCTCAAAAGAAAAAAAGAAATATCTCTTCTTGCATTTCTTGAAAATAAAACAAACAGAAAGACTTAGGGGCGTGCCTGGCACAAGGGGTTGAATGCTGAGAAGATGCTGTAGCCATGCAGGCAGGTGGGGGTCGCGTTTTAAAGGGGCGGGGTTGCTTCACGCAGCATGGTGCACCGTTTGAAAGCCCAACATACACCAAAAACCGTTTCACATAGGCAGCTGATGGGCTGAGAGAAAAAAAGCCAGACCCTCTTACAGGAAGTAATCCCACAACCATAAGATCTAAACAAGTACAGAAAATCACACATAAGCTGGCTTGAAATGTGTGACAGCGGTGGCCCAGCATGTAGCCAACACTCAGCGGTGGCCCACCACCTTTAACAGTTTGAACTGATCTACGAAGCAGCAGCTACGAGTGGAACACTTTCAAAATAACGCACTTTATTTCAGTCTCCACACAGCCACGCGGCGAGGGTTTCAGGGCATCAATATAGCCTGAAAAAAGTAGGGTGAGGTCTGAAAACAAAATGAAGACGCTGCTTTAACTGAAAGAACACTTTCAAAGCTTTTAAAATAATGACCTAACTAAGGCTGCCCTGTTAAAACATGCTCCTGGTTTAAAAGCACAAAGTACCAAAGAGAAGGTAAAAGCTTCAGCCCTGCGTGTGTTGACTGAACATCGCTTTGTAAATACAGCGCTTTAGATACGGATACTAAGAAGCTCTGAACAATACTCCCTGTAATCGCAGACCAGTCAGATACACAGGAAAAAAAAGTGTGGCCAGTCAGGTCAGGTCATTGGTTATCCTGGGGGATGAAAAAAAACACAAACACACGTGAACTGGTTTGCTCACACCAAGGACGGATGCTCACTAGCACTGAGCTCTTGGAAAGGCAGACTTGTCTGAATTTTCACACTGAAACGCAGAATGCAAATGGTAAAGACAGGAGGGTGAGTAAGGCTGAATGCTGTGACTCTGGTGTCGAGAATGAAAACCTCCTTACATACACCATGTGGTCACATGAGCACAATGTCTTGGTCGGAGGAGGGAGAAGCAAAATAGGAAAAAGCACACAAAGTCCAAACCATTGAGCCAGGCCACCAGGAGGGAAAAAAGAAAAAGAAAAAAAAAAGAAAAAAAGGGAAAAACAAAACAAAACAAAACAAAAAACCAACAACTCAACAACAACTCTAAACGCAGAGCGACAAAAGAAAACAAAAACGTTGAGAAGAGACATAGAGAGACATGGAGGATGGGCGTCAGCGGGTACCATCTTCTAGTCTTCTCCAGAGGGTGCCTCCTCTTCCGAGCCGTCCTCCTCCTCTTCGTCTTCCTCCTCCTCATCTCCTCCTGCGGCCTCCTTCGTCGTCTTGGGGGCAGGGGAGGTCTCCTTCTTCTCGGCCTCTTCCTCCTCTTCCTCTAGGGGACTCTCGGGGTCCTCCTCTTCCTCCTCTTTGGGTGAGCTCTTCTCCAGGGCCTTGGCGCTGGGGCGCCCTTTGCCCTTTCCTTTCATTGGGCTGGGGGTCACTGAGTGAAAAAAAGACACATCAGTCAGTGGTCATCAGACCATAGTTCAATTTCACAAATGACTACTGAACAGCATAAATCTTTTCTTCGCTTCTTTCAACGTCTCAAAAAAATGGAAACAGAATTTGTGTCCCTTGATCACACTGATGAACGTTATGGGTTCAACATTCTGGGAAATGCCTGCTGAGGGCTAGACACTCATTTTAGCTGAGTGTAAAGACTGGACACTGTCTCTCTCGATCTAACTGTCCATGGACACAATCTAGTTCAAACAACAGCCCAACAGCCATCAAGCCTGCTGGACGACACGAAATGCAAATGAGTGGGGAGCAATGGCTGCAGGCAACATTGAAGGAAGTTCAACATTATTCATTTGAATATACTACCCACACTGTAATGATAAACAACTGGTTGAAAAGTTTCCCATTAATGCTTTGCATCTCATTTGTTTTCACTGTTCTCAAACACAAATGCAAAAAACAAACAAACTGTCCTTTCTTGGCAAACAGCAAGAAGGTGCAGTACTTCTCTGTCTTACTGCCACAGTGAATCTGCCAATGAGTGGAGGACAAAAGTCCTGGGTGCTGGATGAAGTGCTGTTTGTGAAGAGGCAGTTGCACACACTGCTCAGCAGCCTCCGAAACCATAAACTGTCATTTTGTTAGTTCTGTTTGTGTACAGACAAAACAAGACATTCACTTCTGAAAGTTTGAGGTGCTGGTGCAGATCCAGACTGCACAGCATGTCACTGGGCCTGTGAGTGAAAATTAGTGTGTGCATGTGAAACATGAGTTCAGACTCTGAGCATCAGTACACAAAATGTTCAGGGACCAACCTCTCTCTTTTAGCCAACGCTGACCAACTGTTTGACCAGTTAAAATGACAAACCTTACAGGCGGCAGATCACACCAGCTGCCGCTAATAAACGACACATCCTGAGCAACTTCATAAAAGACCAAAATGAAATGGTTTGTGTAGTCTCTGCAGCTGCTGTCTCTACTCAGCTAAAGATCATTTGCGAGGCGACACTGGAGACATAACGTCTGTGGAGTGCATTTGCTGCAGAGTGTATGTTAATACTAGCTCCACCTGCAGTGCTAGTATGGCACAGGATAGTTTCTGGACCCAGCAGTGCTGTGAAACTTTTTTCCTAGTTTGCATTGTATGGATAAGTTAACATCTACAAACTACAGTAGGCTATTAAGTTATTGAAGAACTGCCACCTGGTAGTGGCAAAATAAAACATGTATTTACTCTTTTATTGTTTCACTAAACATCAGCAAGGGCAGTAAGATTTTGAAGCATAAATGAAGTGAACCAAAAATACAATGTAGTATACAATAAATCTACTGCTCAAAAAAAATGAAGGGAACAGTTTAATCACACATCGGATCATGGTGAACAAATTTTTCAAGTTGAAAATCTTTACTGATATTTTGCTGAGAACAAAATTATGCAACAAGGGTTAATGGAAACCAAAATCATCAACCCACTGAGGGCAGGATTCAAAATCACACTAAACATCAAAGTAAAAAATGGAAATCAAAGGCTGATCCAACTTCATCACAGCAACTCATAATGTGACTCAGTAGTGACATGAAGGCCAGTCAATGACATCAGTGCCTCAATCATCCAGGAACTGCCAACACACTCTGACCACGTGAGACTGGGCACTGTCTTGCACCAGGAGGAACCCAGGGCCCACTGCACCAGCGTAAGGTCGGACAATCGCTCTGAGGATTTCAGCAGTCAGGGCACCATTGGCTATGACATGGAGGTCTGTGCATATCCAAGGATATGCCTCCCTAGGCCATCACTGACCCACCACCAAACCAGTCATGCTCAGTGTGAACCTGCTCTCATCTGTAAAGAGAACGGGGTGCCAGTGGTGGACCAACCAATTCTGGTGTTCTCTGGAGAATGCCAATCAAGCTGCACAGTGCTGGACGTTGGGCTCTCATGCCACCCTCATGGAGTCTGTTTCTGACAGTTTGGTCAGAAACATGCACACCTGTAGCCTACTGCAGGTCATTTTGTTGGGCTCTGGCAGTGCTCCCCCTGTTCCTCCTTGCATAAAGGAGCAGATACCGGTCCTGCTGCTGGGTTGATGAACTTCTACGGCCCTGGCCAGCTCTCCTTGTGTAGCTGCCCGCCTCCTAGTATCTCCTCCATGCTCCTGAGACTGTGCTGAGCAAACCTTGCGATCGCACGTATGAATGTGCCATCCTGGAGAAGCTGGACTACCTGTGCAATCTTCTGCTATTTTGTTTCACCAAGTAATCTCTTAAATATTTCCTCTGTCTTTGACAGCCCTTAACTATTCAGACAAATAAGCTGATTGGTATAAAATTATATGTATAAATTAGTTACAACTTATCGTTTTTTTCTACAGGGTCTGAGCTACCAGACAGTCCTTCAGAAGCCTGGCTTTTGCCCACCAGCTCAGGGGGAAAACGGGCAGACTCACTCTGCATGACTTGCAGAGCAGTCATGAGGCTAATGATGGGAGGCATCCCAAAGCCAACAGAGGAGGCACGGCGAGAGATAGCAGAACGTTTTTGGGGAAAGTGGAATTTCCAAAACTGCAGTGGGGCCATCAGTGGCACCGGTAATGGTGAGTATTTGCAAACTCAGCTCTGGGGAAGGGGATGGATGCCCGAACACTGCATGTACCAGAAAATGGACCCCTGCCCAGATCAGGTCAACAAAGCAAAAGTGATTTACAATGGTGTCAATGGTGTGTGTGTGTGTGCTTGCTGCCTATTCTGGACACAGTCTCTAAGCCCAGGAAAATTTGTGCCGCACAGTGGAGGGTATTCTACACCAGGATTTCATGTTGCCTTGTCATGTAGACGTAGTAGTGATGGCAGTATGTGTCCTCCATAATTACCTCCCAAGCCCAAAAGACAACCAGAGCTAGACAGCAGGAGAGCAGACAGGGAGACAGCTACAAAACGTGAAGAATATGGGAGGAAACAGCTGAACCAGGGAGGCGTTTCATGTATGGGAGCTGCCCTGACAATTCAACTCCCCCTCCTCTAAAAATGCCTTGGATTTGTCTGCGGTGATGTCTACAGGCCCAGTGGTGCAAAGCCTCTTCACGTTGTACTTGCAATATCTTCCACACTTCCCACAAACAAAGACAAATAACTTAGTATAAATTCTAATATATAAGATAATTCTGCCAAGCAACATCATAATATATCATATCATTACATATATACACACAAGTGCGCACACACGTATATATTAACCAATAAATAGCTCTAAATATAAAGTATTGCAATATTCAGTACTTCATTGTAGCCTTATGAAGATTACAATTGCATTGTATTCCAGTGTAGGTGATGTTCTGGTTGCCATCTTAAATTAGCTAGCTAACATAAAATGTAGCCTACTGAAATTATCACTCACCTGAGGCTCCAACTGCCCATGAAATCTTTGTCCATGGTGCATCATTTCTCAGGTTATCATTGTAGTGGATGTCTCTTGGGTAACTTTTTGAATTTTTTTTACTTCAGTCATCAACTTTATATAATTCATTGACCTTCCCTAGTTTGGTGAACGAAGATTATAGTTGAAGCGTAGCGTTGCAGCAGCTGCTTCATGAACAGTCCGCATGTATTACATGTTCAGTGCAGCTAAAGCATTATTTCAATGAGTTGGTTACATATTTAATCAATACTTAGGGAAATCTAAGTATTGGATCAGGACCAAAAAAACTGGATCAGGACATCCCTTACAGCTGTTGCCATATTCCCAAATTCAAATCTCAAAATTTTAGCGTATCAGAATTGATAAATAATAAAATTTCAACAAAATTTCAGAGGAAGCATTTTAAAACTAACATATGAATTAAAAGTTTAACTGGGAGATTCTGGCAGTCTGAGGTTGCATCTGCAGAGGGACTAAACCTCTCACCTGTGGCCTTTAGTCGAGGTTTGGGGCTTTTCTTCTCCTTCTTGTCCGGCCGTCCCCGTCGAATCACCTTCTTGCCTCTCTTCTTGGAGTGACCATAGTCACTGTCATCATCATCCTCCACCATGAAGTCCTCATCACTGCCAGACTCGTCAGCTGTACACAGAAACAGAATGCATAAGAATCTCTGGAGCAGCGATACTTTCCATCAGTACATACATCATACTGGGTGCCTGTGGTCGTAGCATCATCCTTCAAGTTCGTCCTTGAGTCCAAGTGAATGTGAAGGAAATTCTCTCAGGGCTTTGGGATGTTGTGTTCATGGGAACGGGATGTACATTTGGACAGACATCCCGAAAAATGTAAAACCTCCAGCTGGCTTAGTAAGCCCATCAACTTGTCAGCAAAGTTGAAAGAATATTGTAACAAAAACATATTTTTCTTCCTTATGCCTTTAATCATCTGGGGATGCACCAGGACTTCTTTGAGGGTCCTGACCCTCAGGTTGGGAATAACTGCTCTAAAGAAGTATTTTACAACTTCAATTCATCTTCTTTAGGCATGTGCAAAAATCTGCCACATGCAGCTCACAGTCTTGTCCTGGTTCATACACAGACAACATATTAGACATGTACTACTTGCTTATGGTTTATATGTAGCTTTTGTAAAGTGCAGTTGTACATACGGTCCATATAGGATTCCTCTTGGTCTTCGTGCTCCTCATCCTCGCTGCCTCCGTCACCCAGCAGGATCTCCCTCTGTTTGGACACAGCCTTGGAGGCTGCCTGGCGCACTGTACGCTTTCGACTCACTTCCCTGTCATCATCACTGTCATCTATGCAAAAAGCACACACATTACACTGGTCATCGCGCTGAATGGAGGAAAATCCAGTGACAAAACATTTAACCAGAGGCAGTTTTTCTTAAGTTTGGCGAAGATCTTAAGGACCATATGTTGTGTGTGTTATCTCAAGGGGAGTGGCTACCAGATAAAAGTGGATATATGAAGTTTATTGAGAAATTCATGGTGCTTTATGCACAGTACTGGCCCAAGGACGCAAGTGTGATGTATGGAGAGAGATGCCCAGATCGATCAGCTGCCATTGTTATCTGCTGATAGCCAGTAAAAATCAGGCGCACTCAGGAGATCAGGATTCAGGCTTTCCAGCGGCGGCGGGACGTGGTGGTGGAGTGCACTGGAACGACGCTCTGCCACATTTTTCGCGGAGTGAGGAAACAGAATATTCACAGTTCCCGTAATCCCGCTGAAATTCATTTTCTTGTATTTCATACGAGACAGCCAAGAAAAACAAATGGTCAAAGCGGTCATTCTGACATTTAAAGTCTGCTGACAGAACTCATGCATTGAGTAACGTGCAAGAAAACATTCCATCTTAAAAGATACTGATAGCTGCCAGTAGCCTTTGAGCCGCACAGCGAATTAAATGAATATTTTTCCAGTCTATGACTACCTAATGTTAACTAGTCAAGATGAAACGGCAGCAAAACATCCTTTCATTCATCTGATGGTATATATTTGATGCACTTGCAAAGAATGTGTTAATTCAGCCTGTTAAACTTGGACAGCTTGTGCTGCATCCACAATGCCTGCAGGAAATGAACTTACTTAGGTATGTTTGCATGGCCTGGTCTATTAGATGAGCATGACCTCTGCCTCACAGCAACTTTTCCTCAGAATGGAAGTTACGGATGTGGCTTCATTTGCTTATTGGCAAGTAAGTAATGAAATCATTCAGAACATAAACTACTCATTTGCCCATATTGCTTAATGCTACACTAATTACTACCAACTACATCCATAGTATCACCTAATGATACATATCTAGATTTGTGGGTGACTGTTTCGGCGTAACATTCATGATGAAACTACTCAGTCAGTCTCATCTGAAGTCCCACACTGCCAGGTCCGTTTTCATTACTGACAGCACACCCATTGTGCCCCTAGACGTTAATCATTCATTTGAATGATGGTGAGGCAGAAATACAAAAAAAAGTTATTTTGGTGATGCCTATCACGCAACATCTTACATTAAAGCTTATGAGGCCATCAGGAAAAAGGGACAGAGATGTGTATTTAATAAAGATATTGTTGAGACCATCACCAGACACGGCTCAGCAAATGACAGTGAATGATTGATCAGGCTCACACTGTCAGCGTTGGGGAATGTTGGAGGCAAATGACTCAGTCGCCATCAGCTGGGGATGTGGGAGGAATATACTCATCTGGGAGAACACAGGAAGTGCTGCCCGTCAACCACCGAGCTCAAGTTATTTTAAATATTCACGTCAAAACATGAATATCAATGGCAGGGCCACAAATGTGTCACTGTGCCCCCCAAAACACTATGGAACCTCAGTGAATCCCGCAGCTATAGAACACATTTCCTGGCTGTACAACAAAGCCAAAACAAGGCCATGTGGAGTGAAAAAAAACTGAGTTTCACTTCTTTTATTAGTTTGGACAGAAAAATGACAGTAAGATATTTCACTTAAAGATAAATCTTCAGCACGAGTGTGAACTGTTAATTGTGTATTGGTTTTAATGAATTCCTATAAATGTCTGCAAGCACATGCAGTATGACAACATAACGCCCTGCATACTGTGTATCAAGGTAGACAAACACACGAAGCAGAACACACTCTGCATACTCAGCAACGTGATCAGGAGAGAAGCTGGATTGTTACCTGCAGCCCGTTTTCTCTTCGGCCCCCTCTTGCTGGGCTTCTCCACCTTGGCTTTCTTTGCCTTTTTCCCTCTTTTTTCTTCATAGTCGCTTCCTCCATCTTCATCCTCCTCCTCTCCAAAGTCGTTGTCTTCCTCATCACTGCCAAAGTCATCTGCAGCAGCGATACAGAGGGAAGTCAGTCAGGGAGCTGGCTCTCCATGGTTCACTCTCACAAAGTGGCTGAGCCAACCTTCTCAAATAAATCAAACAGAGCGACTTACCTGCTGAATCATTTTTGGATTTAGAGAGCTTGTCGTCAGACTCCTCACTGGAATAAAGATCAGGACAAAACAAAGTCTTAACAACTAGATTTAAGGTGCCCAGAGGGATCATGAACAAGGCACAGATTTTAATCTGCATTTCATTGAAGCAAACAGTCAACAAACAAGCAAAAGAGGGTGGGTCCTGAGAACGGGTCAGAAATTTGTACTGATAAGATGCTGAGCACAAAGTAAAAGCGACACATTTTTGCTCTCATTTTTCATGAAGTGAAGTAAATAGTTACAGTTTTTATCTATTCAAGATGAATTCTCTCAGGTTTGGCACACACAACCCAGATTCCAGAAAAAGCAGAGACGCTGTACCAAACAAAGAATGTGATCATTTGCTAATCTTTTTTGACATATACTCCACTGAAAACAGTCCAAAGACAACATATTTAATGTTTTAGCAGCATGATCAACTTCAGATTTTTGCAAATATATCCGTATTTTGAATGTGACGTTAACAACGTTAACAAAACCAGGCAGAATGTTCTGCTTCTGAAACGAGGCCGGTGGGGTTTGCAGCTGTGCGAAGGACGGGACAAAAACGGGCCGCAGAGAAGTACCCGGCGCAGTCTTGGGGTTAGCTTTAAAATAGAGGACAGGCAGAAAGCATTTGTGTGTGTTACATTTGGTTTCAAATTACAACCTGTAATTGTCTGTTTCCCCACTGTATAGTTATTCTCTGCCATTGAGACAAAGCAGATGGCGTCATTTCCTGTAATTCATCACATGAACTGCGCGAGGTGCCAAATTGGCTGACTTACCACACCCACCTTGGGAGAGGTTGCCACAGCTCGTGCTGAGCATCATAACCTACATCCAACTAATCAATGATGAAATTTGTTGACAACTATTTTTATAATCAATTTTAATTGAGTAGTTGTTGCAGTCCGAGAACCATATTTGAAGAAATTCCCTAAAGCTGTTCCTGAGACATCGCGTTCATAAGAATGGAGCATTGTGTGCAGAGGCACAAACGCACCTGTTAGGAACATTCCACTGGTAAACAGGTTCATTGGTAACAGGTGATAGTATCATGTCTGGCTATAAAAGGGGTATCCTGGAAAGACTCAGTCGATCACAAGCGAGCACGGAGCGAGGTTCACCACTTTGTGAACACATGATTGGATAAAGGATGTTACTAAAAGGACTCTGGAACACTTTCTGAAACTGTTGTCAGAAAACACGCTTGCTTACAAATGATCGCATTCTGTTTTTATTGATGTTTTACACCGTGTCCCAACTTTTCTGAAATCTTGGTTGTACATCTTGCCAGACTGTGATTATTTCACCTGATACATACAGGGCAGACATAACATACCAACAGCATCACACAGGACTGACTGTGGCTGCGGGAAGATAAAGGAACACTATAAAAAAAAAAAGTTTCTCCTGACTCTAAACCACAGATGCCATCAATTATTTAGAGATTGTCCTATCTGCATGCTAATTTTCCCTTTGCCACCAGCTCCCTTTGTCTAATGTCCCTTTTGCCACCATACGTTTCCTCCAAAGTTGTTTCACAGCTCCCATTTACACTTGTCATTTCAAGTGTCTGCATCCGGGTAAAATGCCGATTTTAAGACAATTTCATTTAGATTTAGTCACAGATTTTCTCAGCTGGCCGGATCACAAATCTGATTGTGATTCATTTTGGTTTTTCCAGGTTGCATGAATCAGGCTCAGTGATTGGCCAAGTGTGCAGACGTGTGAAGTCGAGCAGGGTTTGGTCTTTTCTCTCATGGACTCTTTCTTAAATCTCCACACCTGTGACTTCTTGTATGTACTACTGAGTGCAACACCATTAATGCCTCTGAGGAGAGGCTGTCTAAAAATGTGCCCATAATCCCCACTTGCACCCCTCATCATGTCTAAACCCTCTCTATGTCGACAGACTCGTTGTCCCACCTTCCAGTGTGGCCATGTAGAAGTATGTAAACACTTATGTATTTAGACATGAACAATGACAGATGGTACAAACTAGTTTGTATCAAGCATATCCCTCTAAATTCTGTTCCAGGTTGACCTGACCAACTGAGGCGTGAAGAATAGCTGATAAAGCTCTGACAATTCACTAATAAACTCTCTGCATTTCCTATATCCTCCTCACTTAAAGAAGCATCCCATAAACACAGAGACTTTTAGTCATCAGCACAAACAATACAGTCTAGCTGTGGAGGACACAGCTAGGGGGAGGAGAAAGTTACGGTCCATGGTCTGTCCTGCTACCAAACTGGCCCACAGCGATGCAGCTCGACTCTCCCATACACTGTGTATCCCCTGCTGTGAGGCAGGAGTGGAAACACAAATCATCACAGCTTGGTACAGTGTGGCTTAATGCTGGCCTATTCTGGCCCACAGAAAAAACCTACAAGAGAGGTAGTACATCACAAGTTGCCTCCATGATGAATCAAATGCAGCTCTCCTCCCTCCCCCACAGTTTCCTCTAGCCGAGTTTCTGTCTCTCCTCTCCCTTCCAGCTCACTCACCAGCCCTGCTCTGCCTGACACACTGCGATAGCACACCTGGTCGTCTATCCTCCTAAACATGTATTTGATCAGCTACTCATTTCCTCTTCTCTCTTCCCCATAAAGGCTTGCATCTAAGAAGGCCTAAACCCCCCAGCCCTGATGCACCTGTACCACTATATCCTGGTGTCTTAGTGCTGACTGTGTCTATCTGCCTCTTGAGCGTTACATTTCCACCCTGCTTATACAGAAGCTCCTGTGTTTGTCAAGGACAAATATTCTGCTCCTCTCTGCATCAATGTGTTGAAGCACTTAAGCCACACATGGCACAAAAGTGATTTATCAGTGAAACACATGCAAATGTGACATGAATTCAAGAGAAGAACCAACTAATTAACAAATGTATCAAAGCACTGAACATACTGTAGAAAGCTGTTAGACCCCAGCAGTCTGTAGAGGGCTCACCTGTCATCCTGTGAGTTCTTTGAGCGCTTGTGCTTGGGCTCACGAGGGGCTGTGCGCACCTTCTTAGGCTTACTGTCACCATACTCCTCATCTGCAGAGAAAGGACAAGATTTTATTCTTTCATTCCATCCATCCACATACAAGGACACATCCTTATTCACTGTTGGTCACAAAGACCAGTACTTTTTTGTCCTTGTCAAACTCTTGGTATTTCTTTATCTGCTTGTCAATGCTTGGAAGTCCTCTATGAGGCACAGAAAAAAAAGAAAAAAAAGAAAAATCACAGAGGAGATGGTGTGCAAGTACTGTTACAATGATGCTGAGATCACAACACTAAATTTACCCAAAATGTAGTGTTGATCCATTACTTCCTGTCCAAAGCATCTGATTTACTTGGTACTTGGTATTGCATTACTAAACAAAAGCAGTTGAAGGTTTTGTAAAAGGCCTCCAGACACCACGCCATTCATCATAAGCAAACTTACAGATACTGCCGTCCCTAGAACTGTCATCTTGGAAGCTAGACTAAAAATCAATCAATCAATCAATCAATTAATCAATCAATCAATCAACAAAATAGTTTATTCTTTCATGCCAAACTAACTAAATATTGAGTTGTTTAAATTCTACATGTTGTTACAGTTTTTAGACTTTGAACTAAGTGAAGATTTATCTGAAATAATCTATAAATTCTACCATTACTAAATTGATATGGCTGAAACCAGTATCAGCGCATTGTCCCATACAGGGTTGGCCAATATGTCAGTATGAAACATAACAAGACGGAAATTAGTTTTTGGTGAGCGATTCTGCCATATTGTTTACACTAAGCTATGCTTTAAATACTGTATCTCTGGATGTATCAGACCATTGTGGATACTGCTGCAAATCAATTAGACAGTCTTAGTGTTATGTGTTATGTTGGATCTCTACCTTTTGCATCAGTGGAATGAGGTGCCTTCATCTCTCGACTATTTCACTTTCCAGATTAGCCATAAGCACACACTGCATTCTGTTAATTTAATTAAAATTAACTGGGCAGAAATCTCCTATGATGGAGGCATGGCGCTCTTCTAAAAAGATGAAGCCCAGAGAGCCAGGTTTATGATCTTTCAATAGGCCGAGGGCAGCTAAACTCACACCTGACTGTCATCCCACAGATTGAAACACTGGACTCCAACTGCTCCTTTAAATCAAGTTAAAATCCTCAAGGGTTCACATTTTCCAACAAAGACATTTTCTGTTGGACAAATTTGCTAAATAAACATATCAGTATTTGTTGTGTCATTTGTTTAACTAGGTGCTCTTATCTAGTTTTAGGACTAAAGGGTTGACAAACTTTCTAGCAGCACTGCTTATGGATATCATGATATCAAATGTTAAAAAGTAACAGAGGCTCTGTATCAGCCATCTTTATTACAGTCTATATTAAAACACATCATCTTAGAGCTCTCTTACCTGCATCATCAGACTCATTGAATTGTGAGTAGTTCACCACTTTCCTGTTCCTGTGAAGAAATACACACACTGCATCAGATTACATTTACATAGAACAAAGTTACATCGCTGCTCACAACTGATATTAGACATGTGCTGGGTGCTGGGGGGCTGGGCAACAAAGCTATTGCATGTCATGCCGAGCAATTCTAACAGGCAGCAACAAGTCAGCTGTGTACAAATGTCTGGATTGTATTGGTTGGTTTGAGAAGCCACACACAGCCTCCAGCTGGGGGCACTGAACTGGACACTGGTCTACCTTCTACAGTTTCCAGGGCTAATCTGGCAAAGTGTGTGAGGGAAGCCTCAGGTAACAGCAGCCAACTACAGTTCAGGTAACACACAACTCTCGAAGCTGTGTTGGTGCAGGTTAAGAAAAATCACCCTTCAAGTATTGCTTGAAAAACTTGATATCTGTGGGTCCTAACCAGGTTAAATACCAAGCTGGAGCAGTGTGTGTGTGCCGTGAGATGGCAGTGGGAGGGGTACCACAAACTCTAACAAGTACTTAGATTACAACACACCCACACTCCGACAGTCATGACGGTAAAATCCTCAGACATGCGCAACAGCAGCCAATGACGTGTGAGAGGTTTTCCACGCATCATTATTTACATCTCAGGGATATCGCAGAGCAAGATCCTATTTTTCCAACCAGCTCCATTACAGTGAGTCACTAAACTGCGGAACAAATGCCAATGCCAATGTACAGCGCAGGTAGCTTCAAGTGTGCGATCCTTTCGTGGTCTTTATTCAGGGCTAGGATTCATTGTCAACCTTTGTCTTCAACTGGAAATTGTGACCGATTAAGGGAACAACACCAAATTTGTATTCATGAGGTTGTATTAGAAACAGCCCTCACAATTGATGAAAGCAGCAAAAGATTAGTTGATTAATTAATCAGTGGAAAAAGAATCATCAATTTTTTAATAATCGAATAATCAAGTCACTTTCAAGCAAAAATCCAAAACATTCCTGGTTCAATCTTGTCAAACGTGAGGATCTGATGCTTTTTTGTATTGTACATTTTCGCAAACAGAATACGGTGAAGTGCTTTGAACAGCTTTTTTTTTTTTAGCAGTCTGTTGTCTTGCTATGTTCAGCTTTTTCCATAACACACTTTGCCTCTTTGCTGTGACAAACAAATGTTTTAAAACGCTCTCGCGATATTTTATTTAAAAAGCTGTGTTTCAACGTGCTGAAGCTGTGTCAGGTTTAAAGGCAGTTTTCAATGTGTCAAATTTTCCAAAAATCTGTTTCAATATTTCACAAAGCTTTGTCAATATTTTAAGGCCAGTGTTTAGTGTCTCGACACTAGGGTGTTCCACTTCCATAGTCCTCCACTGGTTTTCACATCATAACTACATACAAGGAAAAGGAATGAACAACACACACACACACACACACACACACACACACACACACACACAAAGATAAATATGTATGCAATAAATTGTTTGCTAATAAACTGTGCTGCATTTTACATTTTTCGTTTTGCTCCTGAATTTCTTCGTGTGCTCTTAAATGTTTTAGGGGTACATGTACTCCTTGGGAATAAAGTTAGCGTACAGTCCTCAAAATTATATGGCAGGTTGGGGAAGTGATTCTTTCTTCGTGGTGAGGGGAGGACAGTCTGAAGTTCTTTAAGGTACATGGAGAGCCTGTTTTTTTTTATCATATTTGTATTCTATTTCAATTCGCAAGCTGTGTTTATTCCATATTTTGGGATCTGTTAGGTCAGTTTCTTGTAGATATGATTAACTGTTCTATTGAAAAGGACTGCTTTTTCAAAGAAATAAATTGGGCTCTATTATCTGTGTTACGTAAACCCGGCAAACATCCTACTCTATTTAGCATAGCATTTGCTCACATCTTGGCATCCTGTCCTGAGCCTTAAACAAATCAGTTTACTGTGACCGGGCAGATTTTATTTAATCAGGACTGGCCTCTGATAATATGTGCCGACTTCTGCATACCATATGTACTGCTAAAGATATCATATTTCCAAACACTGTAGCCTGGATGCAGAAAAAAAAACAAAACAAAAACAAAACATTTGACAGGCTTGTATGGGATTATCTGGAGGAAGAAATGAAACTATTCTGATGGGGACCAAAATTCAGCAAAATGACTCAACTACTCAATAAAAACCCTACAACTATGATTGTTACTGTGTGTTGCCTCCCCAAAATGTCACATTGCACATTCTTGTTGTCAAGGCCCCTTTAGTCCCTGTCCAGCTGCCCCATCAGTCGAACCACTTGCACAAATGACTTCCTGGGCCGTTATTTTTTCTACATTTTCAACAGATCATCATAGTTGAAGATAATGCAGTGTTGCACGGCAGGAACCACTTAAAATACAACACCTGTATTCTATTTTGACTACACAAGGTCAAACAACAGGATGAGAATCAAACTGGCGGTCTCGGTATGTCCATCATCAGCTGGACACTCACAGCAGTGCAAGAATTAAATGGAATCTGGAAAAAATTATGACGATGTCATAGGGCCCTTATTTCCATGTGTATTATGGAGGTCTATTTGGGGGTGGGAGGTGGGTGTTGCCATTAGCTACGTTTTTGTTGCATTTTATGAATAGATATGTTTATTTCATGTTTATCATTTTGTTAATATTTTATTTACTATTATTGCAATTTTACTTACTACAACCCCAATTCCAAAAAAGATGGGACATTTTGTAAAACAAAAACAGAACGTGTCCATTTGCAAACGAACTGTGTTAAATGACGATGGCTTTTGCCCCACTGTAGTAACACAATCATGCGTTCACAAAGTGGTGAACCTCGCTCCATCCCTGCTTGTGAATGGCTGAGCCTTTCCAGGATGCCCCTTTCATACCCAATCATGATACTATCACCTGTCACCAATGACCCTGCTTAGCACATTCACGTATCTGGAAAATTTGAAGAACTTTAAATCTTCAAGTGCAGTTGCAAAAACCATCAAACACTATGACAAAACTGGCTCTCATGAAGACCGTCGCAAGAAAGGAAGACCAAGAGCACTTCTGTTGCAGAGTAACAGTTCATTACTGTTACCAGTGTCAGAAATCGCCAATTAAAAGCACTTCAGATTAGGGCCAATTCAAATGCTTCACAAACTTCAAGTAGCAGACACAGCTCAACATGAACTGTTCAGAGGAGGCTGTGTGACGGTTGTGGTTTATGGTCAATTCATGGTCAAATTGCGACAAATAAACCACTACTGATGGAGACCAACAGGAAGAGAATTGCTTAGTTCAAGGAACACAAAGAATGGAGATTAGATCAGCAGAGATCTGAACCTGATGAATCCAGATTTATGGTTCCAACCACCATGGTATCTGCATGTGTTTCCCACCATCAACCAGCATGGTGATGGCAGACTATCCTACAGCAACATGCCAACCCATTAAGGGCTGTCATAATTGGCCAAATGCGATGTAGCTTCACATTACCAAAAGACCAAATGAAATAGTGTCTGAATGATGCACTTTTCAAACAATGAAAGCGACGTTGTGTGCACAGTTTCCAGTTGCCAGTCCCTACACCCTGGAAGATTTCAATGTCCCAGAAATCTACTTATGATCTGATTATGGACGCTGTTTTTGTGTCCAAGAGACTACGATTTTGGAAGTTTTTTCCAGTATTCAGTGAGAGTACAAGTGTTTGTTTTTGTTACTTACAAGCTCAGACAGTTATTTAGTTCGTTCAAGGGTAAGGTCCTTTTTGTGTAACCAGCCACAGCTCTTAGACAACAAAAAACAAACAAACAAACAAAATAAAACTCAGCTAAACCCTCTTGGTTCATTTTCCACTGTTCCAACAAGTGTGACTAATTCTCGATTGGTTGAAATGAACTCTTAATTTTGCGTATTGAGAGAGAGGGCAAATATCAGAGAAGCATCGAAAATGACGTGTAGAGTCAGAATTAACTCTGGAATTATTTTCACCTGACGTTATGACAGGAGGGACTTTAATGTAATGGACTTCAACAGGTTTCAAAGGAAGAAAAAAAAATTAATTACCAGATAACAGAAACTCTGGTTTTGTGACTCCTGTCCATCATGCAGTGCATCCAGTGCAACCACCAAAGTGGAATATCTGTTGACAGATCTAATCTCAACTGGTTTGTGGGACCATCATTTGTTTTTCATCAGGATGATGACCCAAAACACACCTCCACTGTGTGAGGGCTATCTGCATCTCATGAGCTGTCCTCCACCATCACCCTACTTTAACCCAAATAAGATGGTTTGAGGTGAGCTGGAGCACTGAGCGACAGAAAAGCAGCCAACAACTGTTCAGCATTCAGTGTTTCCCCTGGGTTGACTGCTTTGGGGTTGTGGTGGCGGGTGGGCTACTACCTTTCACCACACCAAATTCCACTCCCAAATCTAATCACTACAATCCTTGATACACCACACAATACTTGTTTAAAAAGAAAATACATCAATTTTAAAGCTAGTTTGCCTGTTACTCCCATTAGCTCCTTCTTCCAAAACAGTGGGGAGGAGCGCCAAGAACAGATGTTCGGAGCTCAGTTTTCATTCAAACAAAATTATGATAGGTGTGTTAACTTCATGACAAATTAATCAGAGCACACAAGGCCAAATTTCCACCTAAGTTACCATATAAGTGCTTGCTGACTAGCGATGTAGCATTCAAAAGGCTGTTTTTTAAATGGAATCTGGTGCAGTGCTCACCCCACAGAGAACACACCTGGGTTACATTACATCACTTCCAGCAAACTCCACGGGATTTCTCCAGTCTAGTTCAACAAAAAACACAGAATCCATCCACACATTTGCATGTTGTTCACGACTGAACCTGTTTTCAACCAATACCAACGTTATCTTCCTTTCAATTATTTTTGATTCGAACTGCTTTGAGGGCCAATGCAAAGCAGGATTGACTTCAAAACTGAAGCTCGAGGATGGATCAATACCAACTTTAAACTTTGAACCTCTATGTGTTGACATTTTTATGTTACTTTACTGTTGATTTTGCTGGTTAGCCTGTAGAATTTGGCGTTAGCAGGTTCTGCAGCTAACGTGGCTAGTAGCATCTATTACAGACCCACACACTGGAGCAATGCTGGCGTAGTTATTGAGGGGCAGTCAAGAGAAACTGAACATTGAGCCAATTAAATAACCAGGGTAGCTGTTTGGATGTGGGAAACTGTTTTTTCATGTTGCTTTCCCAGCAGTTGTGGACCCCCCTCTACTTAGTCAGTATGTGTCTGTTGCTGCCATATGTAAATGTACATTATAGACATACCCTGTGGTATACTGACTGTTGTACTTAGTATACTTAAATTCTTTGCCAAAGTATATTATCCCATATGTGTCCCTTGTTAGTGTTGCAGCAAGTGTTGGGCAGAAGCAGCGCTAAAAGTAGCAGTGTTACTAGTTTAACTGCATTTCTCAGTGGCGTGGCGACAGTCACTTTTTTCTGAATTAAATAGCTTTTCAGTGGCTGAGCTCTTATTGATCAAGTGATGTGGCCGTGTCCAGCTACATTTTCCTAACTATTTCTGAAGCGCAAATTAAGCAGAGGTTTCTGCTGCAGTCTTAAATTAAACTGCTATGGATCAGAAGCACTTCCATATGATGGCGACATTGCTTACCAATCCTTGCGCTGATGCCTACAATGTCTCTGTTGCAGGGGAATACAGACACACATGCTTGAGTTCACTTATTTTTTTAATTTAACTTTTTCTATAGTGGTTTGAGTTGTTATTACATTTTGAATTTGTCCAGTAAATGTAGCCGAGTCTAGATTGAGCATACCCACAAAAGCACGGGTGTGCACGCACACACATACACACACAAACATAGATGAGCACACACTCTTGGCACCTTGTTTTTTGTTATTATGTGGAACACATTTGTTTGTTAGTCTTTGTTGTCATATTGGGTTTGGAGCAGTGAGCAAAGCTTATTGTTTAATTAGTGATTGAACGTAAGTTTTTTCATGTCGATCTGTTTGACTGACAGTTCTATTGATCACTGAGAGAGCACTGACTTAGACTGAGGTTGGTTCAAAGTTTAAAAAAAAAAAAAAAAAAAAAAAAAGCTACTTTTTCCGTGTTGCTGTAGCTTAGCTTGCAACATTTCTCTGTGGGTAGTTTCGGTGTCTGTTGCTGCTGTATGTAAATGTACTTGGCAGACATGCCCCATTGTACACTGACTCTGACTGTTGTACTTGTATAACATTCTTTGGGTTTTCTGCCAAATAAATGCTGCTGAGAAGCCTAATCCTACTGCTTGTCTAACTCTGACAATGAATCACATTACATTTAATATTTAACCAACATTTCAGGGCAGGTTACTCCTTCCAAAAACACATGGAGGCCTATACTTCAGTTTCATTTCTATTTGGAGCCAATACACCCAGACATATGCCCTACATTCTTAATAGAGTGAATCATATTGAGTGGAGAACCCCTTTTATTTTTGTAATACCTTGGTATGAAACCATCACTGTGAAAAACAAACGGAAAATCTGCTGATATAAATTTTAGGTCATATTGCCCACTCCTGTATGGACGGGCTAATCTTGCCCTCTATGAAACATGAGAGCAGACATTATTACAGATCTTGTGAAGTTTTAGCAGCGCCCCTCATGCAGCTGCAGAATGAATGTTGGGGAAACAGCAGTAGTGGTGTTCCCATCACGTCAGGAGCTTCCCAGGAAATGACAGATTTTGACTAATTTCAGAACAGCGCTGCACAGAGGTCCCGACAAATCACTGATTTCAAATGAATGGCTATTTGGTGTTATTTTTATCATTAAAAAAGATTTGTTTTGGCCTGGAGGGAGTTCCCATTGGCCTGGCGTCTCGCCAATAAGAGGGGAAACACCGGCGTGTTTGGAAACTCCTTCAAGACCGTTGGAAAAGCATTCCAGGTGACAACCTCCTGAAGCAGGATGACAGAATGCAACCTGAGTGGCTACTTTGAATAATCTGAAAATGTATAAAAACATTTTCCTATTACACTTTTTTGCTTCCTATATGATGTCTTATTTCATTGTTTCTATCTATCTACCTACCTACCTACCTACCTACCTACCTACCTACCTATCTATCTATCTATCTATCTATCTATCTATCTATCTATCTATCTATCTATCGATAGAGAGAGAGAGGGAGAGAGACAGAGAGAGATAGACAATGCAAAAACTTATACAAATAAAAAAATTGTGTCCAAACTTTTTGTCTAATTCCCAATAACACCAACTCAATTGTCCCTCAGAGAAAGAACTAATAGCTCTGACTGAAACACTCCATTTAAATGGCATAAATGCGGCACTCAGATGCCGAGACATCGCGAGATTACGAAAACCAACTTTGCATTCGCTTTAATGGTATTAAAAGACGTCTAATCGAGTTATGGGACGCTTTAATTTGAATGAAAAGGGGCCTGGAGACCCCTCGTGCGTTGTGATAACAGCGGTGCTCTTGCATTGTGGGGGTGTGGTGACTTTTAGGAGTTCTCCGCCTTCCTGTGACATCAGCCAGCAGAGGTAATTTACTGCCAGCACTGAAAATTTACCAACGCTCTCCATAGTTTTTTCCCCCCACGACGACATTTTTGTTGACCAATAAACGATATTCTTTTGTTCTGAAACGACTAAAATGTTTCCATGCGATGAAATACGATATAAAGGGGACCGTAGCACAGACGTGCCTGGTCTGCGCGGTAACAAGATCAAATCCCGAGGCCGAACACCACCTCCTCTGGTCGTTTTTTTTCCAGTTTTGGTGGGGGGGTTTAGCGTTTTAGAGCCTCCCCTGTATGAATGGGTAGCCATATTCTCATTCTCGGTCAGAGAGGGAAAAATGTTATGAGGCCTGGCATAAATGAGTCGTAAAACGTAGCTGGTTAAATCACACTGCCTAATTTTCCGCTTGGCCTACATAGCAGCCAACAATGCTCATCATGGATCCGTTTAAAAGCATGATAGACACGACACAGCGGCGGGCTGCGCGTATCTCTACAAGACATGGCGAACAGTCCACACCGCTGGGATCCATGTTAGAAAAAGAGGGTGCACACACGCGAGGGGAGACACACACGCACACACACACACACATTCCCATTATTTTTTCATGAAATAAACAAATTCCCAGCTCATAAAACACAGCATGGTCGAGACGTGCATGTTATCTGCGATGCCTGCCAGCACGGTGTCGTTATTAACTTACGGAGAGCAGAGGACAGATTTAGCACACCTACCTCACTGGTCTTGACATTTTGCAGGAATACTGTAGAGGTTAAGGATGTAAGAAAGGGGGGAGACGAAAAAGCACAGGGGAAAAAAAAGAAATATAGATTCCCGCTCTGCAAAACACCGAGGGGAGCGAGGTTGACGCACAACTCCACCGTCCGAGCTAGCGCGTGAAAATAAAAGTACGGCAGCGACTTGTCCTCCACACGCAAATATTCTTAATTTTTTTTACCTTCAGCTACTCAAAATGGTGAATAAAACAAACTGAAACTGCAGCCTGTGTGCAACCAAACCCCGCGGCCTTGAGGGGTGGGTCGTCGCCGACAAGTTCCGCCCCTACGGTGCCCTGAGAGGCGCAACGCAGCAGCCTGCTGCTCCCATTGGCTGATTTGAACGACGAATTGCCTTTGCATTGGGTACTTCCGCTGCTCGTTACAACATTTTTAGCATAGAGTTCCCCGCCTTTGTTAGCAGGCTCGGTTGGATTAGCACTGTTAAGAAAACAAAAAGAGGCCCTCAGGTTGGATGCAAACATTGAATTCAGTGTGGGTCCCAAAAGACTATAAAGCAATATTGCAATTATAGGTTACAACGTGCACAAACATCATTTATATGTAATGATAGAATGTAATGCATTTCAGTAATCAGATTGAATGTTACGTGGCTGGTACCGAGACTAACCTTCTTCTGTTTCACCTGGCAGACTGCTGCAGCATGAGATGCAAGTAGCAAGCGGTTGCATCCATAGCATTACAGCTGCAGAGCCTATAATATTACAGGTTACATATTTTATTTCACTGACAGATTTCATACACTGTGTCCTGTGTTTTTAATCTCTAGACTGTAATGAGAGTCTATAACTAAATTTCACAGTGACAAATCGAAATACATAAATAAAAATGCTGCCTCCATGTCTTAAACCACTTTAAAGGGACAGTTCAAATCAAATTTAAAAACAGTTTTTCCCCCTTGCTTTTAGTGCTATTTATCGAACTAGACTGTTTTGTGTGAGTTCCATAGTTCTGGAGATATCAGCTGTAGAGATATCTGCCTTCTCTTCAAGATAATGGAACTAGATGGCACTTGGCTTGTGTGGCTCAAAGCAGCAAACAAATACATTTGAAAAACTTGACAGCGCTGTCTCTTTCCAGAAATAATGACCCGGTTAATCAAGAGAATCCACAGAACCTGTGAGCAGTTTCATGTAGGAACTTTTTACCAAACTACATCCACCAACCGTATCACTGCATGAAGGGAGGAACTCATCTACTCCTCCTCGGCTGAGCTGTAACGTTAACTGGCAGTATCGGTCAGCTATCAACTAATCCCTACAACCTAACAATCATCAGAAAAGGGTTCAAGGAGTAGACACACGCTTCCCTCAGCACGATATTGTGGGCAGATGCAGTTCAGCAGAAACAAAATAGTTTGCACATGAAACCTCTCACAAGGTCTGAGGATTATCTTGAGTAACCAAGTTATGATTTCTAGGAAAGAGACATTGCTATTGAGTTTTTCAAATTTATTTTTTGGCACTTTGAGCAACACAAGCTGAGTGCCATCTAGCTCCATAATTCCATCATTCCATTCCATTATTAGGCAGACATCTCTACAGCCGATGTCTCCAGAACTCAGCAACTCACACTAAGGCAATCTAGATGGATGAATAGCACCACAGGAAAGAGGAAAAAAAAATGTATTTTTAATTTTGGGCTGAACCATCTCTTTAAGCATGTTAAGGTATTCATATAGCTAGCCTGCAGGATCAAAATGGGATTTAGGATCTGTGGCAGCAGTCCATTCAAATCATATCTGAACAAAGAAACATACAGTAGTTCAAGCCATAATTGTAATGACTGCTAAAACATGATTGAGATGATTTTAAAATAGTTACACACACAATGATGCTTTTTTCATTTCCTGACAAAAATCTCATTATAAAACAAAATGCAGCCTTCGCTGTCACTGTTTAAACGATAAAAGATAGTGTCAAGGAGGAAGAATTTCAACTGATACTGTGATACTAATACTAATGAATAGATTGCTTTAAAACCGACTTTATGATGTCAGGAGCACAGTTTGATAAACTGTATGTATGTATGTATGTATGTATGTATGTATGTATGTATGTATGTATGGAATTAAGCTGCTGGTGGAAAACCCCAACATCCAGCTAAAAAGCACATGCATACAGATAAAAATTGTATTGTGTCAGTTTCCTCTTTCTGATACACAGAGTGGTCACCATGCTGCACAGTCTGAGGCAGATTCAGTAGACTCAGTGAGCTGCAGACGAGACAGGCAAAGAAAACATTAATGCACATGCTCGTACTTTTGTGGTTAAGGACTCTTATGGAGACCTCTATAATGCAACAGGCTTTTCAGTCAGAATCTAAGTTGAGAAACTGATGATGACAAGGTTTCCCAACATGCTAATATTCGCATGGTAACATGCTAAGCTAAACATAGCTAGCAGGAGTGTGCATTGGTTTGTACAAATTAGTACACTTCCTGATTTTCCATTGCTTAGAACCACTCTGCCTTGGTTCATTCATTAACTAGCACAAGTTAAGTCCCTTAATCAAGGTAGCAAGATGCTACGTTATGCTGTGGACTTAGCATTGTTTCCTTTAGAAAACACAAGTGAAACATGTCTGTGATGCTGTGTTTGCTTTAAACCAATTTCATCTTCATTCTTGACTTGCTTGGCAACAGGACAAACATTTTGCTTAGCAGTATCTTGGCTTACATCACTTCAAAAATGTTTCGTATTTAGGCCGAGTGATGGCTGACTGGCTGTTGGGACGTCACTGCTGTCCTTTTTGTTGAAAATTGATAATCAGGAGCAATTTGAAGGGATGGCAGTTTTTCCCAAAGAGCTATGCTTCAAAGAAAACATAAGTTCAAAATATGTTCCATGGACTCCTTGGACACATTGATGCTGGTCGCAGCATCTGTTTCTCATTGGTTTGTTATTTCTGTCTTATTTACTGGCCGTTTTAAGCCTTGTGGCTTGAACGATGAAACAAATGTAATGAAAAAAAATGATAAAATCATTACTTTTAACATGTCTTGAAGCAAATTTGCCAATGGCTTTTAAGCAGGATGGTATCCCACGGTGAATGATGAAACATATTATTTGAAACAATCATTAATTAAATTCGCTCAGTGTTTTTCATTTCAGTTTGTTCAGCTCATAAAAGTGTTAAATTCCATCAGAGCTTCAGATGCACAAATTAGCAACAGTGTAATTGAAATTGAGTATTTGAAAAGGAAAAAAGGAGGAGAATGTGAACGTGTCCCACACGATAAAATGTCAGTTACAGCTGAATTGTTTGGCCTGTGTGGGTCTCCAAACAGGTTGATTATTTAAAGTTCAATGATCAGCTACTCAGAGCATATACGATTAGAAATCCAGCTGTATTGCAAAAATCCAATCCTCTGTTAAAAATTCCAGTTGAGTTTTGGAGGCTCTGGGTGGAAGTAACCTTTGTTTTTTAGGCTCATTGAATTTCAGGTCCACCCACTCATGTGGTGAGTTTGAGTACGTTCTGTCAAATTGTAGGCTGTGCTGAAGGCTTGTTTGGAATGTGAGTTATTCCCATCATGCTGTGTGTTTGTGTGTTGTGTGTGTTTCTTTGTGTCAGTGTTGACCTGTTAAAAACGATGTAAAGTTGGAGTTTGAGAAACAGGCTGTTGAATCCTGATCAGAATAAACTGCTCAGTATTTTGTGAGTTGTTTGTCTGTGATGAGAAACTGTTGAAATGCATGCCTCGTCTCTGCCTGTCTTTCTGCCTCTGTCTGCGTGTCTGTTGTTCTCTCGGGTTCTTGTTTCTTACACATCAGACAGACTTATGTCTCTGTGTTGAGGGATGATGCTGTAGTGAGGAGCAGGTGTGTTGCCATGGCAACCAGGGAAGTGACTCTTGCCTTTCTCTTCATGGCTTTACAGTTGCCTCTGGATCATTCATCGGTCTGAGCTCTGCATTCTTCAGCCCGCAACAAGAGAAAAGTGCCTGAACCCCAGAGACGTGTTTATATCACGCCTCTGGATGAATGACTAATGCACAATTTGTGCACCATCAGTGTCTGGCTGGTAGGGAACAGTACTGACCTGTAGTTAAAATTCAGATTACACACAGATGCAGAGTGTTGATGCACCAAATTCAAAGATAATGATTCATTTTATTCAGTCAAACCCACCCAAATTTAGATTTGCACTGATTACCATAAAATGTTGATTTGCAGCCATACATGATCAGCTGGCAGAGCGCCCACTATCTCCTCACCTGTGTAGCACTGCCACCTTGTGGCTAATATGTTAAACTGCAATGCAGCAAAGAGAAGTGCCAGCAAATGCCACAGTCTTTCAAAACATATTCCCACATTTGGTGTTTGCATGATGGCAGTGGACAGTAGTGGAGAGTGACTGCTTTCACTCAAGTACCAGTCTGTACTGTATTCTGAGGTACTTGCTGGACTGTTATTTTATGCTACTTTACACTGCTACTCCATTACAGTTTGGAGTGTATTTTTTACTCCAACAAATTCATTTGACAGCTGTGGTTACTAGTCATTTTTCTAAATCATATTTTACAATTTAAAAAAAAAAACTTATAAAATAAAACAGTTCAAAATTAAACTAGCAGTTCCCAAGCTTTGTTATTGAACAAAGTACAAACAAAAAAAAAAAAAAAAATCACCTGAACCAGGGAAACGCTCAACAGAAAAAAACACAAAATCACCACAACGGGGAAAAAAGGTATCAAAACAAACAGTCAGAAAATGCAAACAGTAGAACTAACAAAGCAGCAAAATAAATCAAACTCAAAATCACCGGACTACTGGGAGAGAACTGCGCTCAATAATGCGGAACAAAAGGCGACTATGAATAACTCACAGTGATCAACAACAACAGTACAAGCAAAAGGCAGTGGAGGCAGGAGGAGCAAGACTAGAGACGAGCGAGATCGTTCAGTAGCGAGCTGGATACGACTGAGAGACAAAGAGAATAGTCCGGCACAGAGGATGAGCATGAGGTGCTTTACGACGCCGAGTTGATTAACAGATGACATACAGGTGTGTTCTAATGAAGCTCGCTCCAGAGCGACCTGGCCCCGCCTCTTCCCCTGCTCCAACCTGCTGAGAGAGACACAGTATCAGGACAGAAAAGAAAACACAGAGACCCGAGACCACAGCCATCACTATCTATCTATCTATCTATCTATCTATCTATCTATCTATCTATCTATCTATCTATCTATCTATCTATCTATCTATCTATCTATCTATCACACACACACACACACACACACACACACACACACACACATATACACACACATATGTATCAGATATCATATTATGATCTTCACAATCAACTCAGCTTATGCATCTGATGCTCATAATGATGCTGCACCAATATTTAAGCAGTGTTTTACTGTTGCAGTTGTTTGAGATGGAGCTAGTCTTAATTACTTCATATACAGGTAGGTCCTTTAAGCCACTGGATCATCACCTAGTTGTCGAGCCATGATTAATGGGAGAAGAAAGAAGAAAAGTTCTGATACACAAATCTGTATTTGGACATTTTTTGTGAAATATTAGAGAACCCCTGCTAGGCACCACTGGAGTCACAAACTGGAGAGGTTGGGAGCCACTGACATAATCTTTAATAGGTTTTTCTGTTTTGGATGTAAAATGTTAATTTGTGAGGTAACTGTAACTGCAACTGTCAGATAGATGTAGGGGTGTAAAGAGTATTAAGATTAAGATTAAGATTAAGATTCCTTTATTCGTCACAATTTTTAACACACAACATGCATCTTTTTTGGGGGCTCACTAGTAGCTTAATCTGGCCCCGGCTCTTTATCATATCTGGATGCATACATGTATATCAGATTAAAGTAAAATTCTTCTGCTTACATGAAAGTTGGAGTGATTACTGCTAATCTACACAGTCGCTGTTATGTCAGAGATAAGAGATGATAGTGATGGGATTTGGACCGACTGTCTGCCAGCCACAAGTTCTCCTGTTCTTCCTGAGGAGGGCAACGCAGGACTGCGTTTGGCTCGCAACAGAACTGGATCACTGCCTGCCAGCACAGAGCACATTGCACATTCTAGTCAGCCACTAGTGGTGAATGCCTGCTGGCCAAATGTTTGACTCGGTACCTCTGTCTGTGTGTATGTGTGTGAATGTTTGATTAAAATGTCTCTTGACCTGGCTGTGACACCCTCAGTTGGTGAACTCATTGTTTGACAGTCTGCAAACAACCCGCTGATGCTCTGAGAGAGAAACAGAAAAAGCAACAGGGTTAAGAACTTCCATAAATGAACCTCCTATTCAAAGGCTTATCGTGCCTCCTGGCACAATGATTGTTCTTACACATCATCCTCCTCCACTTTGGAGTTGATTCCCTCATTTTCTCCGCTCTGTTCTCAGATGAGTAGCTTCAGGCAATGCTGTGGATAAGTGGAGCAAGAAATACAGGGACTGTGTGAGAGATAGATGGAGAGCAGGCAGTGCTGCTTAACTTCATTCTCAAGTCTGTGATTTATGGAACACGTGCATGTGTAGAGATAGTGCTACATATACATAAACTAAGAAAAGCCTGGCCTAAAGTCTACACTATGCATTAGTTTGTTTCTGTCAGATCAGTCCTCAGCCATCATGAGTTCAGTGATCAGCTCACCCAAATTACAGAAAAAGCCAAACATATTTACGATATTACTAATAATGCCTTCTGTCACTGTTTTCATAGGCTCTATTCTTTTGGTAGAAAGTATAATGAAACGTGTCCTGAGAAACCGCAGAGGTTTGTGGTTAATCCCGTCTGACATCCTTGCCTGATGAGCTTCTTTTGTTTTCCTCCTTGTCAAAAGTTTGTCCATCTTGTATTTTGCTTGTTTTTTTGCTTTCACAATAAATCTTGCTCTCCTGAATCTTAATAATCCTGCTGACATCAGAGCACTGTTGTGTCTTTATTGTTCCCGTGCAAAGCACGTTCACAGACCTTTTTTACCAAACACATTTTGACTTGTCAATGCAGGAAACGTACAGGTGGAATGAAAAACGTAATGATGGCATTGCTCCAGCAATCAGTTTAAAGCAGACAACAATGTCTTTCAGGACTGAAACAATTAGTCGACTTGACTTGACAGACAATTAGTTTGCAATTATTATGGTTTAATCATTTCAGTCATTTCTCAAGCAAATATTCAAGCAAACATCTGTGGGTTCCAGCTTCTCAGCTGTGAAAGTCTTAAGCTTCCGTTTGACATATTTGACAGTAAATAAAATATCTTTATGTCTCGGACTACACGCTGGGCTGCAGGGAACCGTGATGGACTTTTTTCACTATTTTGTTAAATTCTCATCTGATTTTAATTGCAAAAATATTTTTCACATTTCACACATCTTACCTTCTGAAAAACTCTTTATCAGCTGTAATTGTATTATAAAACCCCTGGTTCTCTTTTTTGCTTGTTTACTTGTTTGTTTTGTTTGCCTCTAAAAAAGTGTACAATATCATATGCATGCTTTGTCACTGACGTACTGTGCATATATGTTTGTTCTGAAATTGAATCTGTGTAAATGAAATTCCATTCACCTCCATCGTATTAGGGAGGAGGGCGATAGATTAAGTTACTTAATAGTATCACAGGGTAGTATTAATCTGTTTTTTAATTACTGTGTATACATGTCTGGAACAGCTGTCATCCTTTCTTTTTTCCCTAATACTTATTAAAGACAAACTAAGAAGCACAACACAGACCCAAAGGGAATGAAAACATATAAAGACAGATGACAAAATCCCTCCCTGGGTCACAAGTTAAGGCCTGCACTACTGTGACTACAGTATATGCAAACTCAAATACATACACTGGTACATACATATAGAGGGGGATATATATTCATATCCACACATTTCATGAATACTTAAAAAATAAAACTTTTATGCTATTTCACATTGAATTTTGAGATTTTCTGCCTTTGCCCCATGTTTTCTGGCTGTCCACTGCTGAATAAGTGTCCAACATGAAAGTAACCAATGTTTTTGAGATAACACGAGGGTTCTTCCAGCGAACAGCTTGCAGTATTTGCTGCAGCTGTCAGACTTGTGAGATACACCCTTCGTCATAATTATGACAGTTGGGAAACAAGACATATTTGTACCTATAGAATTAGATCATGGCTGGATGTAGTGATCTAAGCATGTTTGGGGCCCCAACTAGCTGTATTTTCACCCTTTCTCTAATTGAAATGTTGGTATTGGCAGTGGAGGAAGAGGTACTTAGATGTTTAACTTAAATAAAACTATTCATGCAACACTGTAGTCCTGCATTCCACATTTCACTTTGGTAAAAGTGCACTATCATCAAATGTACTCACATTTCGTCTCTTCAAAGTTGAGCTCATATTCAAATAAAGTAACATAAAAAATACCTCACAACTGTAATTAAACATAATACTTGATTAAATGCACTTACTCTTTTTCTCCTCTGCTTCCCTGACATGAACTGCTCACTAAACCAGCCAGTGAAAAGAAGCTAACTTCATTTACTGAAGTGTGACACTTCAATTGAATATTTTCATTTTCTGCTTTATCATTTTTCTGCTCCACTGCATGTGCAGATCGAGATTTTAGATGCAAAATATATCAACTGATAAAATATAAAGCATCATTATCGATGAAACTACCCAGCAGTACACAAGGTGAACTTTAAACATTTTTAAACATTAAAATTCTGTTTACATGTAAAAGAAATGCTTTGCAGGATTTACAGTATAAGAGTTAGAATAGTAACATAATTTATCTAATCATAATAAATCCATAGCTGCTTGGGGCCCTTCTTAGCTGGGGGCATGCATGCTTACCACTTTCCAAACTACAAGCACTTCTCAGAGGTATGTCAGAAATTGCTGTTGCTCCTTCCTGTTTTCCTTTGGGGAGTGAAAAAATAAAAAGCAAATAAATTTTGGTCACAAAAAAGAAAAGTCATTTTTGTAATTTGGGTGAAGCAATCCTCTAATACCTCATCTCAACCATCTATTCACTAACATTTTTTTTCTGCACTGATTTCACTGGTTCCACCTTCCAGAAAACCTCGCAGTGCAGCACTGGTTGAGCTTTTCTTCCAGTGCAAAGGACAGCTATTGAGAATATCTGAATAGGTCTAGACATTGAAAAGCTGCATCATTCACACAGCAGCTTGTGACTACGACTTTAGTGGGTCAATCTGAAAGCCACACACAGGCAGAATGAATGGAATGAAGAGAGAGAGAGAGACAGATCACATCTCGACTCGTGCTGGTTTCTCAGAGGAAAACTGGTGTAAACACGGGATTTGTAAACAAAATGAAAGATGAAACAGTGGCTCCCTCCGTTTGACTGAAGTTTCATTATCAGCCTTGATAGCAGAGTATCCCAACATTATGTTGTGGGTTTAAAGGTTGGAAGAAAACTAAGAGCGAGGCGAGAACTGTGTGTTCTTGACAATTCCCCACTCTCTCCCTGAACAGAGATGTGCTGACAGTCGTACAGCTTGAAATGTAAATAGGTCTGACATTAGTATTCAACCATCATCCCATACTCTGTTTTTGTGTCTCTGCATGTGTGTGTGTGTGCGTGTGAGTTAAGACGGGAGGGGGGGTAACAGTAGGGAATTTGAGTATTTGATCAGACTCCCCTTGGTTTAGTGTGAATTTCAGTAGCAGGAGTTCATCTGTGGGACAGTCAGTAGCGCTGAGCACATCAGCTTCATTGCCGTATTTGTCAGATTTTGGGCATCATGCACGTGTTTGTGTGTGTGTGTGTGTGTGTGTGTGTGAGAGAGAGACAGTCAGTGTTTGTTTGTGTTTGTTTCACTGCGAGCTTCAGCATCTGTCTCCTTGCATGTAGCGCTCCTCTATCCCACACATTCAATACACAAGATATCACTGCGACATGCAAACACTAAGCCGTGAAACTCCTACGCATCCAAGTCAGCTTGTGTGTGTGTGTGTGTGTGTATGTGTGTGTGTGTCTTTCCGGGTTCTTTGTCTGTCACATTCACCGGTAAGTGAACCCTTGTCCCTGAAAATCTAAATGACACAGTAAACTGTTCCTGTCACCCATAGACCAGGCAATTATCCTGACACACACACACACACACACACACACACACACACACACACACACACAATCATATACTTCATACACACCAACATTTCCAATGTATGTGTGCCAGTGTGTTAATCTGGCACCTTTTATGGCAGTTGGCAGAAAATAAAGCAGAGTGAGGAGGAGGGGTGCAGGAGTTTTTTCAAACTCAAGGCCAGACGCGATCTGTAGCAACTCTATAAATCCTGTAAAACTCCTCACATGAACTGAAACCACACCAACACAAGAAAGAATTCAGCACAATCTTAACAATGGTTCCCATCTTAAATGGGCTTCAACTCCCACTCCCACTATGTTTTGTCTTAAAAATCCAGACCCATTTTCAACCTGGTTTCATTCTTAGAGCGTCAAACACCAACGCTTTGTCACACCCCTCTGTGTCTCATACAGACATACAAGGTATCCTTTAGCATTTGTATGAGACTCACCAGGCTTTCTACTAACTCCACTGTACCATATGCTTCAATATAAGACTCCCAGAGGAACTGCTCTGACCATCCAACGTCCCATCCCATATATATCCCATATACATATATCAGTAATAGAGTTTTATTAATAAGGGGTCTCAAGGTCCAGTGTGTGGGAATTAGGGGAATCCATTGGCAGAAATGGACTATAACATCTATAAGTATGTTCTCAATTTGGTTCAATCTCCTGAAAATAAGCATCATGTTGTTACTTCAGGATGAGCTCTTCTTTTTCTACAGAGGGAGCTAGTCCTCCTCCATGGAGTCCACCATGTTGCACCACCGTGTTCCTACAGTAGCTCAGAACTGACCAACAAAGTGGCTCTGGAAAGGGCCTTTCATGTTTGTCACCATTTTAATGGCCACCATAGGTTCACCTACAAGCCTGGAAGGGGAGGTGAGGTAAAGGGCATTCAACTAGCTGCAATCTGCATGTGGTTGCAACTCCATTAAATCCTACACACTGGACCTTTAAATATAAACTATACTTCCTGTAATACAACATGTTTTCGTTAGACCCTACCTGCCTAAATAGCCACAACACCTTATTGCAAGTTTATAATGCAGGTTTTTTCATCCAGATGATTTGCACTGTTAGGAAAAGGACAGCAAAGTAAACAGTTTCCTTCAGTGGTGTTGGTGGTAGGTTTGGTCCAACACTAACATACTCCACCTTTATTAGTGTTTCCTGGAAATACAAATTTAAAATCAGTTTATGAGTCATAAAGAGCACCACTACTACTCAGCCTGTGAAAAAATGCATAATGTCCTCTGTGGCTCTGGAGGAGTGCTTTATTTTGTTTTTGTTGTTTATATGCTACAAAGGTCAAAGCCGAGGATGTTGCAGTATCTGCCTTAACCACTAGAGCAATAGCACGCCTCTGGAGAAGCTTTATCAACTCTGAGAAAATAACCCAGATGATGTAATTGATAATAAAAGTCACGAAATCTCACCCACTGATGTGTCGACTTCAAACTTTTTTTTTTTTTGTCTCTTGCAAGTCTCCCAACTGTATGAAAGTGCAGTACTGAATTGCACTGAATTGAATACTAAGAAGTTTGACCAAATACAGAAAAAAACATACATATAAATACATATGTTAGACGAAGTGGTGAGTGTTTTGTGAGGTAAAGAGAAATTCAATTTAAATGTGTATAACAGGGCTGATTTTAATTAGCTCAATGTAATCTAGTATAATTACATGGAGACAGTCCTGGTACGAGATGCATGTTAATAAGATGTAAAGAGAGGCAGGATGATTTCAGTTCCCTTATGGGGACCTCAGTGTTTATAAGCTGTTTCTGATTCATGTCAGGATAATAACTGGGTATTATTGAAGATACATGTGATTGGTAATTATGCAGCACGCTGTATTCAAGTCACATTTTGGCTTGGGGCAATGTCAGTACTGTTATCAGATATCCCGCCCCCCCTAAAAGAAATGCATGTGCTGAATATGATGATTCTGAATTTCCATAGTCTTATTTCATGTTGACTATGTGCCAGAAAATGCTTCCCATGCTGGCAGAATCCCATCAGACACTGGTACTGTATCTCTTTCTAACTGTTGTTATCTGTTAATAGGGTTCCAGCATGTTGCCTCATCCTTCATTCACACTCTAGGTCTATCAGTCTGTACAGGCACACGAGCATGAAAAAGCTACATATGTTTTTTGCAATGTCTTTCTTTTAGATCTATGTTTCCTGTGTCAATTATATAAATAGAAATGTTTTGTCTTACCGGGGAAAAAACATAACTTAATTTTTGTGCTTGTGATTACAGTTAGGGTTATGTTTTTTTTTGTTGTGCATCAAGACAATCTGCTCTGTGTTGTTTTCTGGCTTTTGGCTAACCTTTATGGCAACAGATTTTGGATTTCAGGTTTTTGAATATCTGCCTCTTGATATGGTTTTGATCTGAACACCTGGATCACAACAATAATTTAGGAACATGCTCAAGCTAGTTAGTTTTAGCTTGATAGTACACCTTCTTGACATGGCTTACCCCAAAATGCCTGCGGTTTGCGTTTGGACCTCAGTTTGCATTGAAATATACTGCTGGATTTGCCTGATTTGCTACTTTGATCTTGAACTTGATTTAACGTTAGTAGTGGGCCCACTGGCTAACTTGGTCTAATTAGCCTAGCTGTGCCTGTGTTGCTGCTGAGAGCAAGTTTTGTTGGGTGTCTTTCTGTACCTTTGTGCTGTTTTGTACTGTTTTGTTTATGAAAATGGATGGGAGAGGCACAGTCTGATATCATGTGTTGGTGTTGTACTTAATAACATGCAAACGTAAAACGGGAGTCCTTAATGGCTTTTCAAGTGACTTTGCTTTTTGTAATTCTTGCTGGCTGTAATGACTGAATTTCCCTGGTGTGGGATCAATAAAGTCTTATCTTACGGACACTTTGGGGCCTAGTGCCACTTTTTTCCACAAACTGACAACTGAAAAAACAAACAAATAAAAAAACCCTCTAGACTAACAACAAACCAACAAATATGAATACCACCCTTATTAATTGGGTTAAGATTCTGTGCACATCACCTTTGGCCGCTGTCATCACTAGTGGGCAAACATCATCACAAGGTTTCACTCTGTACTTGGGTAAAACACACACTCCCACTCTCCCACAAACTCCCACTCTCCCCCTCTCCATTCACCATATTTACTGAGCTTTGGCAGCAACCATTTGCCAGAACATCAACATCACAGGAATTAAAACACTTTTCACACTTCAGATGATCAGTCTCTACGCAGATGACATATTGCTTTATCTATAAAAGCCTCCGTTATAATCAGAAGAAACAGGTTAATTGAATCGTTCTCCAAAATTCCCAGTTACTTTCTAAAGTGGATAAAATCGACTGTCTTCCTACTAGGGATTAACAGCTGGGATGCGACCTCTTCCACTCTGCACTCGTCACACAACAAATCAAGAGATTTCATTCAGTCTGCTCAATGTCAACTTGAATACAACCCTGCTCAAAACAATAAATTATAAACTTAATAGCATCTGTTGTGGACAGAATAACTAAAAAAACTCCTAAAATCTGTTCTCAATCACTAGGGATGTAATGATATATCGATATGTGATATTGTGATGTTACATGGTTATGTTTGAACAGCAGAGAGTGCAATCATAGTTGCCAAGAAGACAGCCTTCCGTTATCCTCTGTGTGCACGCCAAGTACTGCTGAAAATAAACATGACCAGAAAAGACTTAAGGCCATTTTCTATGATTGACAATAATGGATTTCAGAAGTTAGTGAACACTTTGGAGCTAAAGTACAGAATTCCATCAAGGTCCCACACATAAAGTGTTTTGTACACACTTAAAACCTTGCTTCACAAGCAGGCTTGAATGCAGGCCGTGCCACCCGTCTGCTTGGTCGAGGCTTGTACCAGTGTTTTTTTCACCACAGTTCAACCACAGCTGAGCTGAGCACCAAATAGAAACTGTTAAACTTGTCAGGAAATAAACTGATCATGGATCATTTTCTAAAAGGACTGCTTCAGACTGCTGCATTGTTCTTGTTTTGAAATTGTGCATGGTTCAATCATTCATTGCCAAAGACATTTCACGCCAACTTTTTGCACATGCTGCTGTCATGGCTGGCTTATTTTATCTTATTATCTTATTTTATTCAATATACGCTTCAGTCAATCACAACCAATCAGACAACACATGGAAAGATATAGGAACAAAAAACTTTGTAAATAAATTAATTTAGCCCAACTATCAAACACCACAACTGAGAAAGAACAATTGCAATGAGTCTGACAGTATGGGGGAAATTCCATAAACACCATTCTTGCACCATTGAACGACACTCCCCTTTTGAACAACCATGGCTTTCTTAAAACCAAGAAGCCACATGACTTTCATTCATGGACTGAAAAGTGCATCACACAGCGTAAACATACCTTCAGCAATAACACCTTGATCTCGTTCTCCCACCTTGTCCAGAAGTACAGCATTGGGAATAATCACAATTATTTTCTGAATAACAACTCAAATCTTCCATTAAACTAAAATTAAACATGAAGAGCATCAATCCAAATCCTCCCTCCTCGACATCAGGTTCAATTAATATTATTTCTTCAAACAAAATCAGATCCAGAATATATAGAACAGAATTTTATTCTTATCTGTTAGATAGAATTTTATCAGACAAAACAATATCCTTACGATCAATAAAATGGGGACAAGGCTTATCCATCTCCTCCAATGCTGGAACCAAATCTAGAAAAAAAGAAAGAATAATCTCTTTATTAATCCCCCTTGGGGGAAAGTCATCTTTATACTCAGATTATAATTATTACACACACACACACACACACACACACACACACACACACATACACAGGTACATAGAGAAACCTATACATGCAATTGATGTTGAAAGATGGGTTCCCACAGCGTAGCGATTTCATTGGTAAGGGGTTGGGTACCTTGCTCGAGGGCACATCGGCAGTGCCCTGGAGGTAAATTAGCACCACTCCAGCTTCCAGTCCACCGTTGTATTGACTAGTCCATGCTCTGCTCTAACAACCAAGTCCTTAATGGACTGAGTACATATGAGTAAAAATACTGATATACAATTCATGCGACATGTGACACTTTAAACAAAACGCTCCTGACACCTACCGCCATGCTACCTGGCATTCCACAGCGATAGTCTACTCAATATCAGCTCTGCTGGGCTGCTGCATCACTCTCACTCTTCCTTCTAAGAAGTATATCAAGAACCAACTTAAACAAGAAAACCAACCTTAACAAAAACAAAAAGCTCATGGCACAACTATTGCAAAGAAAACAAACCCCGTGACTTGGAGATCAAGAAGTACTGTAGGCTACACATTTCTTGTTTTGGATTGAAGTGATAATATCCATTCATTCATTCATCTTCTATACCCCGATTATCCCTTTCGGGTTGGGGGGGGAGCTGGAGCCTATCCCAGCTGTCGACGGGCGAGAGGCGGGGTACACCCTGAGCCGGTCGCCAGCCGACTGCAGGGCAACACACATACACACATTCACGCTCACACTCACACCTAGGGACAATTTAGAGTCACCAATTAACCTAATGAGCATGTTTTTGGTCTGTGGGAGGAAGCCGGAGTGCCCAGAGAGAACCCACGCATGCACGGGAAGAACATGCAAACTTCACACAGAAAGGCCCCGCCTGATCGAACCGGTGACCTTCTTGCTGTGAGGCATGCACACTACCTGCTGCAGGTAGCACAAGTAAAATGTACTTACATATAAACTAAGCTGGTAAGAAGATTTATCTTGTAAGACAAATAGCTGCCGACAACCTGAGCATCTACTTTTTTTTTATGACCGATTATTACTGGATATGTTACAAGTCAGCATCTGTGTCAAACAGGGCAGATGGTAACAGAGACCATCGATAATCCAGACTGAGGGTAAACAGATGCAGTTACCCCAGTGGATGTGAGTAGAAAGACAGCAGCGAGTGTGTGCATGCTTAACCCAGCTCCGGTGCCTCTTGATGCTGCATATGTCTCCTCCTCCTCCTCCCATGGTGAGGAACTCATCATCAGAATAGCACTCTCCTCTTTTTCTCCCCCTCTCACTCTCTCTTTCCCAATGCTCCACACTTGTTGAGGAGCTGTCATCTCTTTCTCTCCTCTCTCCCTCCCTCGCCACTCTCTCTTTCCTCGCTCTGTCATCTTTCCAGCGTGGCTGCAGGGGCGGATCAAAGCCGAGTGGAGGCGGAGGGAGATGGGGGGTGGAGAGAGAGGAAGAGCAGGATGAAGGGGGAGTATTTCTGTTTTTCGGGGTGAAAGAGAGGACAGGGTGGCTCTGTGACACACATACAAACCCCCACCGAAATGTGCTGCTATAAGGAGTGCGGAGGTTTGAGCTGCTGCTGCCGCTGCATCCCAGCTGAAGGTACACAGACATGAATGAAAAAACAGTGACAAATGTGTGCTGATGATGAACAAATGGGTGAATAATTAGACTTTTCATATCACAACCTATTTAACTAATATGAAGGACTTAAAAAAGCAGCCTCTGTCACCCAGTCTGCTCCTGTGAGAAAGGTTAAATCAGCATGGCTGGCACTCTTCCAGAAGGCGTTATCATTACAGATCAGCTCTGTCTCTCTCTCTCTCACACACACACTCACTGGGGAGGACTGTAGTGATGACTTTTTTATGTTCCCACATGCACATTTAGTGCAGTTTTTTCTTTCTGCCACAAGGTGACAGTCTTGGATGATCTGACGACATGCTGTTAAATGAAGGATCTCACACATTTGACCCAGGAAATCACCTTACACTACACTGTGAACAGTTAATCATATATTTTGGTAACACAATCTAGGAACGGATATGTCATGATGAAATATACTAAGAAGCAGCGGCATATTCATGTGGCTCTGCTGGAAAGGCAGTAAAGCATGACAGGAACTTCATATAGGAAGATTTTTCATGGAGGAATGTACTTAAGTACAAATACTGTACTGTACTGTGAAATTTTGAGGTACTTGTACCTTGCCTTTCCTAGAGGGAATAATTATACTTTTCATAACACTACATTTATTTCAAGAGCAGAAGCAGAAGAAGCAGAAGTTACCAGTAATTTCAGTAATTTTGACTTTCAAAACAAACATTTGATATACTCATATGCAAGTAAAACTCATATGACAGTAAAATGAGGACATATTATAGATTAAAAGAAATGCCATTTAGAAAGAGTAACACACCAACAATGAAAAGAAAATGTTGAGTTAAAACAAATTGCAACAGGAAAAACAGGCAAATAAGAAAATAGTAGCTATAAAGAGTGCAAATTAGGGGCTGAAATGCAAAATAAGTGATTTCAATGTACATACTAAAAATTCATATTGAATCTATTGTCAATATCTTGTCTATATCTTCATCCTGAAGGAAGCAGCTCTAACTCTTTGTGAAAGGGCTTAGTAGCAATAATGTTTGCCTTTTGCCAGACTGTTCTATTAAAGGGTGTGATAGTGAAGACCGCCGTTCACTGATAATCTTTCTGTCTGCCTTTATCATCTACTTTAAATGGATTTTGTTGTTGACTATTAGATGGCCATACTATGCTATGAGACCAAAGGTTAAAACAAACTGAATGTAAGCTAAGGTTATTGGTTTCCAATCAATATTAAAAACATTTAACCATCTCAGGAAATACAGTAGTTTTTTTCCGCCTATTATATATTTGTATTGGAACTGAAGTCCTTGCCCCCCCCCCCCCAACACACACACACACACACACACACACACACACTGATAATTGTGCATGTATGTAGGCACACATGCTTATATATTGTATGTACAGTCTATCACATTCAGACTCAGAGTTGGATTTATTGCCGACTTGGCCCTGGTATTTTGGTGCATAACAATAAACATGAAAGAAAAATTAAAAGCAAATACAGCAAGTCAAGAAGCAGAAATATTTGCATATTTTTCCTCCCCCTTTCTTCTCATACATGCACATCGCACATCATCACACACTCACTCCAATCTCATTCCAGTTTCTCCTATATAACTCTCTATCAGTAGTTTTTCCAGCTCTGGCCACTGAATTGTAGACCTGTTTACATAATGAAAGAGAAACACAAATATCCTTACTTTTAACAAAGCAAATTATTCTATTCCACATTTTGTTAGTGATGCTTCAGAAACTCCGACAGGAGCAGGGGAAAGTACATCCACTGCATAATATTGAGGAGGAGTGTTTTGGGAGTCCACTTTAGCAAACTTTATCGACCCAAATTTATCCAGAGACCCACGTGTTCTTCGATTGGATGTTCTCAGCCCCCTGGAGGTCTGACACACTTGTTCTGGTCATGCCCTAGATTAGTTATATTTTAGAAATCACTTCTTGACGGTGTCTGAGGTTTTCAACTGCAATTGCCAAATTTGGCACTCCAAATGTACCTGACCTCAAAAGTGCCAATGTAGGAGAATGTCATTAAAGTGAAGCCATCAGCTTTTCAACTGCAGAGGTCTTTGGGGTAAACCAAACCCCCATGCACCAAGGACCTGAATCAAGTCGGGCTTACACCCTAATCTACCGTGCTCCAAATTGCTGTAGCTGTCAATTCAACTTGTTACAATCAATTGAAAATGATTGAATTGGACAGAGTGTATGCACATTATTTCTCCTGGAGCTCTCATTCAATGCTTACCTGTTATGGTTTTTGATGATCTACACCGTGTCTCCTTAGAAACTGAACGACTTTTCCATTGACACTATGACAAAAAATACATATAAATAAATAAACTAAAATAATAATACAGTCATTTCAGACTGCTTTCCCATCAATCACATCCTTCCATTAATAGATAAGTGTTTCCCTTACGTGACACATCACTGGGTAACTGCCAAATCACTTTAATATGAGGTTCAGAGCTGAATAAGTTGCAGAAACTTTGTGGAGGCTTAAAACAGAGACAAGGCAACAGTGAAAAGGCTGGAGTGTTTCTGAATTACATGAGTTTGGATGATGTATTGTCTAACCACACCTAAAATAAAAAGTGTTATGTGAAAGAGCTGTTATGGATGGATCTCCTCAAAGCTGGTCATTTTGTTGCACTTCTTTATATGCACAAAAAACGACAGGAGTGGTTGCATGAGTGAAAAAAAAAAATCTTGCTGACCTTCAGACCTCTGCACACCTGGCCAATGGCTGCGTAAAGTGGGATTGTTAACCGAGAGGAGGGGTTTCAGATGTTCGACAATTCAACGAGCACTTTGTTTGAAATGTACTGATTAATTCTTCTTGTGTTTTTTTCTTCTCTGCTGAGCCTCCACCTCTTTTCAGCTCATGAATCACTGTATAAACCAGCAGAGATGCCAGTGTACAATATTTTGCTGTGTAATAGTGACCTAAAATGTTACTTTTACCCATTAGTAATCTGTATTGTCACTGCATTGTACCTTTACTTATTGCTGATTTCAGGTTATTTTATTATTTTTTATTGTTTTATTTTATTTATTTTCATTAGTTGTGCATAATACATTCAGTGCTTCATAAATAATGTGTGATCCATTCCTGATAGTACTCATCCAGTTCTTCAGGGCCTTTCTCCTTTGCCAGTTGGGCTGCCTCTTAGGGCCAGAGGCAGAGTACATCAGGCCCACGGTCTGCCACACAGCAATGATAATGACTTTTCCAAAGCACTACACTTATCCAATAAAGTAAACTGGATGACACATGTCCAGAGGTGGAGCAGGTGTGAGCTTTCTTTCTGAGAGAAGTATCTGAGCTAAAGTACATTTATGGAGGGGGAAACCAAAGTTTTCCAGTGTTTGCTTGGAAGACCAGAGGTCCACAGGTCCAGTGTTGACTGCTGCTGTTGAGCATTAGCCTGCAGCTCTCTCCAGGCTTTCTGTGGCAACCTGTCTTACCACTGGCATCGAGGTATAGAGCCATCACACTCAGACACACAGTCACACACTGCTGCTGCTGTGTGAAAAAATGTGCTGCAGAAAGTGTAATGCAATCGTAAAGTATGAGCATAATGGGCCGCTTTTATCTGATTTTTGCTTCTAATCTAATATTCAGCCTACACTGTTGTACACTGTCCCCCAGTGGGAGATGCATTATTAAAAATGTGATTACTTGATTGTCTTGAATACTGATTGCTATTGTACATGCTGTATGCTGAGTTGTCTTTGATTGTGTGTGGCGGAGCAGGACCACTGTCGTGCTGTGTACCTAATTATAAATGACCTCCTCTGCAGAATTCATCTTTTCTGTGTGTGTGTATGTGTATGTGTGTGTGTGTGTGTGTGTGTGTGTGTGTGTGTGTGTGTGTGTGTGTGTGCGCGTGTGCATGTGTGTGTATGTGTGTGTTACTATGTCATTACTGTGGTTGTGGTTACCTCAGAAGCATGATAGGTAGGTCAAGGTTAAAAATGAAGAGGAGGACATTAGTGTGTCTTTGCAGTCTCTCTCCATATATAGTCCATTAACATCTAGAATGATAACCATGGCGATAACTTCACCACACTGTGTAATCTATAACAGTGTCTGTCCCTGCTCTGGAGTAAGGGCTGTGAAACTTACAGAGAGCAATCTATCACCTTTTACACTCTGTCCATTCTTATTCCTCAGCTTAATGTTACATCAGGTGTACTCATAGGCTCTTCATGAGCGCAGTCAGTCAGAGTGCGACTGCAAGGACACAGTGTAATAAATGTGAAGCATTAAGGCTGGGCGATATTGACAAAGTCAAATATAATGACACATTTGACCAAATAACTCAATATCGACAATATTTTGCAGGTTATGTTCTCTGCTGTACTCGGACATAATAGTCAAGTATTAGTCAAGTACTGTGCTTAAGTATAATTTTGTGGTACAGTACCACTTATTTTCTTTGCTACTTTTTAAATCTACTCCACTAACCATATTTTACTTTTCACTCCACTATTATTCGACAGCTATAGATTCTACTTGTTTTCCAGATGAAACTTCCATAAAAAATATATGAACTGCCTATAAAATCTGATGCATTATTAAAGATTAGTGTCACAATGTCTGCCACAGTCGTGTTTATTATTGCCCATTCTATCTCTGTCCACTTCCTCAAGGCCCATCATTGCTATTCTCCACCTGTCCACCAGTTGATCAGACTTGTCCACCTGTCCCTGTCACCTGACCTTTACACCCAGCCCCTCCCTCCTGCACTGCAGTAAGCTCTTTTCCCTCCACCTGACCTACCCTGCCCACCTGCTCCCCATTTCCCTCATTAGTCTGGCAGCATACTATATATCATCCCTTTTCCACCCACACTGTGCCAGATTGTCTGGTTTGCATCCACCGAAGCTTTCCAGCCTTTGTTTTGTCTGCCTGACCTGCTGCCTGATCCACAGACCGATGATTCTCTGGCCAACCTCTTTGGATAGGTTTGCCTGCCTGCCTTCCTGGTAGGGCGGACAAGGTAGGAAAGTCAGAAAGAGACAGACAGACTAACATTGTTTTTAAAATGGCATTTTTGGAAAAAATATTTAGAACAAGACCACCTTTGTCATGTAAACTGCCAAATACTATACAAAATCAGCTGCTCCTCCAAAAGCTGTAAACTCATGTTTGTTACATATTAATGGATCAGTAATAATCTAATAATATATATATTACGTTTTTTGCTTCACCATATCAATAAAACATAAACATTGATTGCGCAATGTAATGGCTAAAGAATAATGACACCATTGGGGTTTAAATCGGTTCCCTAAAAGCCTCACTTTCAGCATGCAATTTTATCTGCCACCAAGTATGATCTCCTGGGAACATGAAGACTGACTGGTGATCCAAATGCTGGTGAAGAAGAGGCACTCATCTTTGAGTGGACCGCAACAGCTAAAATTGTTTCTTTAAGCTAGCTAGCTTAGATGACATGTGAACGTTAGCTTTCCTTGTTGTTATCTATCAGTGGGCACCTGACGTGCACCTGGCATACACCAAGCAGGGGGAAAACCATCCAATGAGATGGGGCAGTAAGAGAATTTGACTTGCACTTGCAGAGGTGATTGATTAAAAATGAAAACAACAACCAGGTTGTCTGCCCAAACACAGACAATTTTTTCGGCTCGTCTTTACTCCTCAGGGCATGATGAACAGAGATTTTGCTTTAATTTTTGTTGTCAATATTTTGTTCATTTACGTTGTCATTACAATTTAGTCATGCAGAATGTTCGTTGACAAACTAACTCTGCATGGACTAAGCATTTATTTAGTGTATTTCACTCAGTGTTTTACAAGGACCCATATCTCTCTCCATCTTTCATACAAGACATTTTATGTTGAGTTCTTTCAGTTTTTAAGGTGAAATAAGGTTATGATATATATGCTTTAAGACCACAGTATGTTTGTGTGATTTGCTACAGCTTTGTCTCCTGAAATCTAGACTCTTGCAGGAAAACTATTTTCATAGCCTTGAATTTTTACCTTGACTCCAGGCCAAAATGATCCTGCACAAGCAACCTGCTGCTGTGCTCACGTCTATTCAGTCAGTGGGAGAAACCTGAATCCTGTTGTCGAGGGATCCAGAAAGGAAGTGAAATAACTTGGAAGTATGCGCCTAACTTAAATCAAACCTTATTATCGCACCTGTTTTTACTTATGATTTTGTTTGGCCCTCTTCCTTGCTGTGAGAAACTGAACCAGCCATCCTGTGTGGCAGATAAGCCTCTAAATGCCTTCATCCTTTCAGGTATGCCGGCTGGGTGCAACCCACTGACCTGTGACAACCTCTTTAGCCTCCAGGAGTCTCTGGTGCAACCAAGCAGAAGGCTCAAAACAAATAGCCTTTAATAGAATTTAAATATCTGGAATTAAATTATGTAAAGTAAGTAGGACCCTTAACCCAAACCCACCCTCTTGCAAATCAGCTCCAGACAAGGCACAGTATATTGTGGCTGCAGCATTCACATTAGTAATATCTTTAAGTTCTTCAGCACACAAGGCTCAAAAACTCCAAAATCTTTTTGCTCTTCTTTAATATTTTATTGTAACTGTATCAAACAAAATGACTCCAAACTGTACCTTTTCATTTGATTTTATAATTATTATCAAAGTGTGAACACTTGAAACCATTATTGTATGTACCTAAAATTATACAGTTTATTATACAGTTACAACAATATAGTTGTAGGTGCAAAGGAAAATCATGATTCACCACTTTAAATGTCCCATCTCTGTTGCTGCCACTCAATGAACACATAGAGGAATAAAAAAAAGTCATGATTTGACATCAAAACCTTTTCCTGTGTAACTGTTTTTACATCCTATGATGTGGTTCCAAGATTGTAAATATTTGTGTGCCAATCCAACCCCAAAATACTTTGTTCCACCAATCAGGTAACTGTGGTCCTGTCTTTGAATGTGTTTGAACAAGAAGCACGCATATGTATGTATGTATGTGTGTGTGTGTGTGGGTGTGTGTATGTGTATAGAGCGGTCATCTGAGGTCGAGTGATGTCAGTGTCAGTGCTCTCCCTCCTTGTTGACCCTGTCACGGTGACTGCCATCTAAGTGTCTCCATCTGAGCGATGCTGCTCGCACACACACACATCGACACACAAGGAGCTGACATCTTCAAGTGCAAGGGCAACAGCACTGTCAGCGTCGAGAGCAAGGCCAACAGGACGGGCGACTTCAAGTGTCTTCCCTGAGTCACCACATATGCAAACCCCACCCACACTCAGCACCTCCCTCTCCCAGCAGACTGTCTGCTGTCCTCTGATTTTCTCTTACTCACTGGATTTATCACTACTATTTAGGTTAAGAAACACCTGATGTCCGTTTTTTAAGGAAAAGAATGTCAACAACAACACACCCAGTGTTTGATCATGCTAGAAAGTAGCAGAGTGAAACGTGTGTTTTTGCAATTCCAGGCACAACCAGAAGCTAGCCAGCTTGTTAACTACATTTCTAGCTAACATAGTAGCTCGCTAGCTTGCCTGACAATTAAAAACAAAACGCATTTAAGAATACATAGTTTGACCTTGTGGCTGATCATGTAGTTCATATGTATTTGCAAAATATTGTTTGGACTTCATGAAGGTATATATTTGTATTTTGGTTAATATATAATAGCAGATTAAGTTTCCTCTCCTCCTGACCACCAACATTTTCACCAGGCTGCATTCAATGATGCTCTGGCACCTTCATCACTGCTGACGCTGCTCAGTACTGTATGTAAGCAGGTGACCGTTAGCTGGATGTGTGTTTACCTCTTCCTGGAGCCTGACTGCATGATCGCCGTGTCTGCAGTGTGATGCAGTGGGCTTAGATGCTTACAGCCTTTCTCTACTGCACATTTAGAGTGTGTGTCATTGCCATTATATCTGCCTTTGCTCCTCTGCTTTGCAGTGTAGCTGGTTTGTCTTCTGGCTGCAGATCTGAAGTAATATTGTCTGCTCTGGGCCTTTGCTTCATATGGCTTTGCTCTTCTTAAGACAGGCTGACTCATTTAATCTGCTAACTTCAGGTGGCTTCTATGTGGCCTCCAGTTAAGTGTTACTCTTTTCCTCTTAGTCTCTGGTCTTCTATGGGTAGTGATTGAGCAGCGACTTGCTATTCTCACCCTCCTGCTCTTTTGGAAGGTCTGGCTGTGCACCGCGGTGGGTGGCCCTTCCAAATCCATGGCCTCTACTCCTTGGTGAAACAGTTTGGTCCTTGCATATGGCCTTTATGAAGGGCTGGTTTTACCTTTATTGTTGTTCTTCTTTCTTTTTTTCTTTCTTTCTTTCTTTCTTTCTTTTTTTTGCTCTTGTGCTATGACTGGTTCGGCACTGCAGCCCTTCGTCCGCACGAATGACCTGAAGCAGTCCCGTGTGAATGCTATTGGTTTAGGGATGTTTTTTCCCTTTCTTTTTTTTTCTTGAATTTGAATGATTTATGATGTTATTTACTATTTACTTTGATTATGATATCATTTATTTAATTTATAACTTACTCATTTACTTTTGAGCCTTTTGATTTTTTTTATTTTGAAATTTTGCTTGTGTGTATATTTCCTGTTAATTATTATTATTATTATTATTATTGTTGTTGTTGTTATTATTATTATTATTATTATTATATGCAGTGCACATTGGTGCACTTCTTGGCTAGAGCAAATAAGTACCTCCTGTGAAATTGGGCATCAGTTTATTCATTGTTTGCCCCTACTGTGACTCTACTACAAACTGATTAACAACCCTGATCATCTTACCACACTAACAAACTATCATGATTGACTGTAAACTATAACACATAATTTTTATAATGCATCCTTGTATGAAACTGTATTAAATAAAATTAAAGCTCCATCATAGCTTTCTCATTGCCTCTAGTTTTCTCAATTTTGGACTTTACTATTATTGTCATACTGTTATTGTCACTGGTTTATGTCACTGTCACGCAGTTTATGTGTCATTTGTGTGAGGTTTTGCAAGGTGGGCCTGTCTCCTCAATCTGTAAGCATTTAAGGGTGAACTGTGCAATTAATAAGGGAAGACATCTGAACAGAATTATGTGTTTGCAATTTGTTTAGCAGGGAAAAGTCTCTACCTCTGAAGAACAGATGGAATCTACAAGAGACACGAGCAAAGCTGTAGTGGTGGAAATAAACATGCATTCAATGTAGACTAATAATTTTAAAGAATTATTATACAGGAATTTTCAACAATTTATGAACACAATATCTGATTGCTGTATCACAAATTAATTGTTGAGGAGGAGTTTTGACTTCTGACTAGCTTGAATTTGAACTTGACCATCAGTGAGCTGCCACACCAGAGACAATAGAACATTGTGTGTGCAAATACAAAGGATGCTTACAGTTCTTCACCACCTCCCCCTGCTGGGCTGCCGTGATCACAACCTGGTTCATCTAGTCCCTGCATACATACTTTTGTTGAATAAACAACTGCCAACCATAAGGTGTGTGAACAGATGGATTCCAGTACGGCACTGATGGACTGCTTTGACACCACTGACTGGTAAGAATTGTGCAGTGCACACGGGGAGGACATCGACAGTTTAACAAACTGCGTCACGGTCCCTTCTGTGTGGACAACATTGTTTCCCAGATAACAAACCCTGGGTGTCCCCGGAACTAAAAGCCCCATTGAATGAGAAGAAGAGGGTTTTTAGATCTGGGGACAAAAATGAGCTGAGGAGGGTGCAAAGGGAGCCAAAAAGGGAAATTAGGAAAGTCAAAGACAGTTACAGGAGGAAGCTGGAGGAGCGCCTTCAGGGGAGCAATGGCATATAGGTTTGGAGAGGCCTAAAAACCATCTCAGGCCACAGCAGTGACAGCAGGAGGAACCCAGAATCTGGTGACCTAGAATGGACAAATGAACTGAATCTGTTTTTCAAACAGATTGGATTCTACCCCTGTTTCCTTCACCACCCAACTTCCCACCTGATGAAGACCATGGAGAGGCTCAAATTGAACCACCTCCGTCACCTGGTGAGCAGTGAGCTGGACTCCATACAGTTCCCATATTGACCAGGCATTGGTGTTTTCTGGTGTTTTCGAGAACACCGGGAGCACAGTGTGGTTCATGTTTTTTGAGTTCTCCAGTGCTTTCAACACAATCCAACCATCACTGCTCAGGGGGAAGCTGGAAGGAGCTGGAGTAGACTGCCAGTATATCATCAACTACCTCACCAACAGACCACAGTATGTGAGGCTTTGCAACTGTATGTTTGATTTGGTAGTCTGCAGCACAGGGGCTCCACAGGGTACAGAGCTCTCTCCTTTTTTCTTCACCCTCTACACATCAGACTTCAAACACTGCCAGCTGTCACCTGCAGAAGTTCTCTGATGATACAGCCATTGTTGGATGTGTATCCCAAGGGAATGAACAGGAATACAGGCAAGTCATCCCCAACTTTATCAAATGGTGTGAACTGAACCACCTGCGCATAAACACCCGCAAGACAAATGAGATGGTGATAAAGTACAAACATCTGGTTGTTCACCTCAACAAACTGGACTGGACTAACAACACATATGTCCTGTACAAATAGGGCCAAAGTCTTCTCCATCTGGAATGGAAAGAGGTCCTTTGGAGTATGTTGGACACTTTTAAAAAACATTTTATGACACTGTGGTGGCATCTGCAATTTTCTATGCAGTGGTCTGCTGGGGCTGTGGAAGCTCTGAGAGGGACAGACAATGACTGAACAAACTGGTCAGGAGAGCTGCCTCTGTCCTGGACTGCCCTCTGGACACCATTCAGGAGGTGGATGAGAGGAGGATATTTGCCAAGCTCAATCATGGACAACAACTCTCACCCCCGTATGAGGCGGAAGGGCTCTTAAGCAGCTCCTTCAGCAACAGACTGCTGCATCCACCATGTAAGAAAGAACGCTATCACATGTCCTTTATTCCAACAGCTGTCAGACTGTTCAACTCTAGCACTGTTTAAAGCTCTTTGTTTACATGCCTACTGTTTACACTACTGTGTGGCTTATGTTTAACATCTTGCTATTACAATCATGCAATATCTTGTGCAATATTACCTATTTTTCTTTTCATACTGACCCTATATATATATATTGCGCAATAGTAAAAAACACTGTACCATATCTATACCTTACCATGTGCAATTTCAGAAATGCTCAGTTTAGCTGCATTTACCTCAGTATTAATGTCCATATGAACACCATCTCTACCTCCCCCTGCTCCACTGTGAGCTGCTTGACCTGCTCCCTCTCAGTAAGTACTACTGGCATTGAGCAATAGAAGTCTGAACAGGCCTGTCAACCCTCCCATTTCTTCTGGGATTCACACATATTTTACCCTTCTCTCCCACTGACCTACTGTTTATTTTCCTGAAAATCTCCCATATTTTTAACCTTTCTAAAAGAAAAAAAAGGTCATGTAGTGATGAAACTTCATTCACTCAACTGAACCTGCCACATAAGGAAGAAGAAGATGGAAAAGAGAAAGAGAAAGAGGAAGAAGACAGAAGACAGATGGAGTACCTGCCAAAAAGGCAAAAAGTTTGTCTCTCACCACTTGAGGAGGAGGTTTACCTGAATATACTGAAGAGCAACATTGGCCAAAATATGCCACACAGACTTCAGTGTATCACACAGAGGGAAAAATACCAAGCACAAGAGTGTCCAAAAGGCACAGAAACATGATCCACCAATATCTGTATTTATACTATTGCTACCATCAATTTTCATAATCACCCTCTCCTATAGTTGTCTCATTGTCTCTCTCCAAATCACAACTGATACATAATGGCTTCAGTCTCACCCTCAGCTTAACCTTTTCTGTTTTCATTTATATAATACAGGAAAGTTTACAGTATGTCTCTTTCAACCAAGTGCAGTCACTTCCTTGTTGCTCTGATATTTTAAAGCAAGTGGTTGCCTGTTGGTGACTTTCGGGCTCACTGTATGTACCCTTGTCTAAATGTAAGGGGTATATGGACAGTGGTGAGGGTCACAACCGGGGCGTGGCACTGGAAAATTTCCCTTATTTTCAAATCCCAATGTTGACACGGATGAAATAGAGGCTTTTAATTTCCACCTGATATTTATATATAAATGTACTGTACATATGTTTTTTTTCTAACAGATGCCTGCAGATGAGCATGACTGCGATTTTTTAGCTGCAGCATGAAGACTTACCCTAGTCCAAATAAAAAAGAACAACAACAACAACAACAACAACAAAAAACTGATAATAAATTAGTCATATATGTTCCTGGGGGTATGTCGAGGCATTTTCCAAAAATTTTACTATATTCATCTAGATAAGTATCTATATTTATATTAAGTCCATCTGTATTTATTGTTGGCCATCTATAGTTATACTTATGCCATGGCTAAGAAAGTTTTTTTCCCCTCATGTTTCCTTTTGTTTCCCCCTTCCCCATGTCTCCTTTGCTCCTCTCCCTCTCTTTGTCTTTGTGTCTGTGGTGTGGACGTGGCAATCCCCCTCTCACTCTCCCAGCTCCTGGATTACTGCTGATGAGGCACACCTTCTGAATGTGCTCACATGCTGTCCATCAGCTCATCAGTGTGGCAGTATTTCAACCTCAGCTCTACACTTGATGCCAGACAATTGTTTCAACTGTCTCTATCCATATGCCAGTCTTCCTACTTGACCATCTGCCTGCCTGTGACTTTCCAGCCTTCATGATATCCCTGCTAGCCATGTTAGTGTGTAAAATGAGGAAGGGCTGTGTGTGTTTTCTTGTGTTGACAACATATTCACAGCTGTGCATTAAACACTGTTAAGAAGTTCAGAATTTCTGAGTTGTTCTTTCACTTTGTTAAATGTCAAGCAGACATTACATATTGTCAGCAGTGCAATGGGTAGCCTGAACAGGTTGACATGTAGAAAAAAACAGAAGTAGTTTGCTCAGTCAGCAGTTAAAAGGGTATAGTGAAGAGAGTGGAGAGCACTGTGAGCAGCCTGCTAAAGACTGAACCTGTTAAAATCATTGTCAAGGACGATGCTCAGCCATATGCACGTGAACCACTACTACTTATACCCTATGTATCAGAAAAGATGTCTGGTGCTTTGCACACCAAAGAAAACTGAATTATACAGTGAAACAGGAAAGCATGTGTTACCCACAACAGAGGAGATCATGCCATGGCTCTCATGGTCTAAAATGTTCACGTCATTAGATGCCACCAGTGGATTTTACCAGATTCCCTTGCAACAGATTAGCTGCAAATTACTTAACCACTTTCATCACTCCTTTTTGGAGGTATGACGTCTGCCGACATCCATGTGAGATAGCAAGTGTCCCAGAAATCTTCCAGATGGAAATGGCAGAAACCCTCCAGGGGCTGGAAGGAACAGAAGTCTATATGCATGACATCCTAGTTCATGGAGAAATGAAGGAGATCCACCATCAGTGTCTGAAGCAGGTATTGATAGTGATTGAGGCAGCTGGCCCCAAAGACCTTAATGTTTTTTCAAACAGCAGCAAATTTGCATCCTATGGCACACCTTTAATGAGAGTTTTGTGAGACCTGTCCCAGAGAAGATGGCTGGGATAGAAGATTCCCCACAACCTCAAAACTTATTGGAACTCAAGCAGTTTCTTGGAATAATCTACTACATGGCAAAATTCATCCCAGAGCTCTCTACAACAGGAAAACCACTCTATGGACTGCTGAAAGGGAGGGTGGAATGGTTGTTTGAACCTGCACAGCAGATGGCCTTCCAGAGACTGACGTCTGCCTTAGCATCTGCACCTCTACTCTCCTTCAATCTAGGCGATTGCCTAGGGCGACAAATGTGTTGGGGGCACTCTCTAGTGTCACCCTTGCTTTTTGTTGCCCTTAACCATTACTCATGGAATTAGAACGACAAGTAAAATAAAACATGTTTATTAAACATGACATGATTCCCAAAATTAAGCAGTCTAAACCCTCTGGTGCACAGGTTTGAAAACGGAAAAAGGAAGAAGATAAAAAGAAAGCCAAATACAGAGGTAAATCTTCTCATCTCAGCCATAAAAGTGTCAAACGAAATAAAGTTAATATTGTGCATCACCTAATATTGGACGTTTCATTGCTGTCACTAAGCTATGGCTAGCTAGCGACTGTTACTTTGCTAGCGTGCTATGTATAGTTAGCATACATAACTTCACTGATAACCTACGTAGATGTAAATGACATAAGACAAGTATCTGGATAACGTATGCTTTGAATAGTGCAGGTTGTCAGAGAGGTTGCATTGTAACGTTCATTTTAATTATCTCTTACACATAGGACGTTTCAGATACATGAACATGAACGCCTAACTCATTCTCGCCTAGGGCAGCCAAAGGGCTAGAGCAGGCCCTGGTTACAGGCATGGAGGGGTCCTGCTGCACCAGCATGTTGAGGACTGGACATCTGTGGTCTATTACTTCAGGAGACTCAGGGAGGCAGAGACCAGGTATGCTCAAACAGAAAAAGTTCATGTATACTTAGTCCTGAGCCACATCCCAGCTACACCAGAGAGGATGTGAGAAACCACACAGCTACAGACCCTGAGCTCCAGGTATTGAGGCAGTTCATCCAGTCAGGTTGGCCAGCTTATGAAAGGTAAATACCTGAGACAGTCAGGGACTTCTTAAAAGTTACAAGAGAGTTGACAGAGGTAGATGGTTTAGTGCTCAGGGTTAACAACTTTGTGATTCCCACCTCTTTGAGGTCGGTGTGGTAGCCAAGAATTTCACAGGACATGGTAACAGTAACAGCAAAGTAATTCAATGCAAGTTTTGCATGGAAAGCAGAAGCACACACAGGAAGATTCTCTCTTGGCTCTAATGGCATACAGGACCTCGCCTTCTTCCTCTACCAGAGTCAGTCCTGCTGAGCTGCTGATGAGTTTGAAAATTAGGCCGACTTTACCCACCTTGTGTGAGAACTTAGACCCAAACTGGCCAAATGAAGAAGAAATGAGGCCAGCAGGTGTAGCTTCCAAAGAGAAAAAAGCATACCTCTACAACCACAGGAATGGCATGAGTAATCAATGTGGTGGACACAGCTCCAGGGGAACAGTTATGACAAAACCGATGTCATCTGTTGAGGGCACCCACAGTACTGACACACACACCTACATCAAAGGAAGAGGTTCATGTAAAGGTGTCTGAGCATTGTAGGACTGAAACAAGCAACAATCACACAAATACAGACACCCTGACTGGAGCAGCTGTTACATGCACACAAGGGACACTATTGTCACTGGCTCGGGTTGAGTGAGTAAACCAGCACTTCAGCTTCACTTATGAGGACTTTTCCTGTTACGGAAGGACATAGACAAAAACGAAAGAGATGGGTTACTTGTTGTTAAAGCAAAAAAAAACAAAAAAGGTTAAAAAAGATTTATTAAATGTGAGGTGTGAAAGCTGGGTTATGAAAATACTGTTACAGATGTTAGTGGAGTGGTACAGACTGTATTAGGTGGAATGTCAAGTAATCGATGGGAATAACATGTAAGGACTCCCAAAGACTTCTTCATTGGCTGTAGTAATGTTCCCAGACAGAAAAATGGTAATAGGCAAGTTTTTTGCTCTGACATATCAATATGAAATAAATGTACACAATGTAATGGCTATAGAAAAATGACACCATTGGCATTTACATTGGTTCCCTATAAGCCTTGCTTTGCATTTTGTATGATCTCCCTGTAAAAATTAAGGCTGACTGGCATCCAGCCTGGCTGGCACCATTTCTAGCTCCCTTCATTTCTCCATTATACACTATACTCAAGATTTTTCTCTTAATGTTTCTTATACTCCCTTTCCACTGCAATGCCAGCCCCTGCTGTAAAATTATCACAATTTCACTGTACCTCTTCAGTGTACATCCTTCTTTCATCTGTCTTACTTCCAAAGTGGCATTGATTGTTTCTTTAAGGAAATTTGGAAACAAATGCAGTGGAGTCCTTTGTTTTTGGTACTTGTTGGGCTCTGAGGAAAACGGAAAGAGATCCAGTTGTTTTTTTGACAGTGGCACCAACAATAATACCACTTGGAAACCCTGTGGATGGAGAGGTGGGTTGAAAAGTTGTCTATTTCCACTTGAAATGTATAACAGAAATTGACTAAGTAATGTGTCTTTGATGGGGAGATGTAATGAATGGGATTTCCTATAGTTATGGTACTTTGAAGGTATGTTGTTAAATTTCGGTACAAGATATTAATGTGGAGAATGTGAAAGGACTGTGTGTTTTCCTGCATGCATGTTGCAATCATTAAACACCATTGAGAATTCAGAATTTCTAAATTGTTCTCCTACTTTATTTGATGTCAAACACACATCACAAGGCCATACTGTATTCATCATTTTGAAACCCTGTCTAACATACCAGTTTTCATGGAAGTCCTTGTAGTAGCTTTCCACTGAAGTAGCGTGTTGTCATTTTTGGAATTTCACTGGCTATACAAAGCGCCCATCATCTGCACAGTCCGTTACAACTGGCTTGATCTTTACACGAAAGAAGGGAAGGCACTGTGGTGGTTTTGGGATTTCCCTGTGTTTTCCTGTATGCTGTGGAGGTGTGTGGGGCTTGGTTTCCTGTATGTCCTTTTTCCGGCAGAGGCTGGGCGTGTTTCACCAGGTGGTTAGGGAGCTGACTCCGACACAGCTGGTACGAATCACAATCACAGACTGGATAAAGACTCAGTGGTATTGGTGGCCGCTCTCTAGTGTTACTCAAGAAAGTTTTATTCTTTTGTTAGTTATTCTACATCGTGTTCTTCACCAGTTTTAACCTTGTCTGTCTTTTCCCTGCTCTCCTCAGTGACTCTGCCTGCACCACTCACTAGTGCCAGTGTCTCAGCCACCACACCGCCCAGACTCTCGCCTCCATCAGCCTCAAGCTTCAAGCTCTTGACCTCCGCCTCCGTGCTTTACCAGTGCCCCCACCACCACGTGCCACCCCCTATGCAAGTACTTGCACCACCTGTACTCTGAGCGCCACAGTGCACTACGGATCATCTCTCCACCTCTGGATCTCATGCCTCACCAGCCGCTCACAGAGCTCTCACGTGACTAGTCTCCTGTGTATCTGGAGTGATCAGTATTAATATCCAGAACAAATTCTTATTTTTCCTCGCTCTCTGTCTGAGTCTGCTCTTGAGTCCAAACCCAGCTGCTAATCCTAACAGGCACTTCTTTTCAACCCGGACTCTTGGTATTGCTCAGGTATTGCAGGCTGTGGACAGGACATGGAACATCCTGTTAGGTCAAGTGAGGTGTCACTCAAAAGAGTGCAGCTGCCACTTTAATACCAACGTATCTCCCATGTTGACATGGTAACAACAGTTATGACTGAGACTGTGGATGATTAGCATGTCTACAGGCTAATTTGAATCAATGCAATAGCGGTTTGTTTGTATTGATTGATGTACTAATGTGTTTTGGACATAATATTTTACTGGATTGGATTGTCTGAACCTCGGCCAATGTAGCAAGACACAAGTTTTTTTTACTACTTTGTAATTAGATAAGTAGAAGTAGAACATCACAATTTTATGAATAACATTAATCGTAATCTCATAGAAATCACACTGCTGAAAAGCACTCTCCTTCACTTGCATTGTGTACATGGAGGGTATGAGCTGCTTCTCAATAAATCAGGTGCAGAATACATGCCGAAAACACCAGCAAATTCAATGAAAACTGCAATGGACAATCGCACAGCATCATTTTTTTTTTTTTTGTAAATCTGATTTTAAGAGAACTAAAAATGCACCAGTGATACAGTTTTTGCCAAGTTTCATTCAAATCTGAAATGTTGCACATAATCAAGGAACAAAATGATGCTGCATCCCCTGGGGCCCAAACAGTCTGTAAAAATAAGACATTTGACATTTCTTCAGGCAAACACTGGGATCAAACTGTAATGTACAGAAAAGCAAAGAAATAACCAAACAACAGAAACACTTGGAATATTTTTTTCTTCTGTGAAACAAATTCTACCCCTATAAGCACTTGTATTGACAGCATCTTTGTTTTTAAATGTCTGATCCGAAGAGAGATTTCATGATGAACAATGAGCGGAAACAAAGAAAGTATTTATCATTCCACAGCAGTGAGGCCATGCACCATCCGGATTTCAGACCTCCGTGCTTTGAGAGGTTCATAAGCGTCATTGGAAGCATCAAGCATCAGTGAGCACCAATAGACACATCAATCAGAGCAGGTGCCATCTCCGTTATCCCACTTAGTTACCACCTGCTTATTCTCAACCTTTATGCTCCTGTGCTTTCAGCTTTAGAAAAGTTAAATTTAACACAAAAAAAGTTAGTGTGCTTGTGTATGGCTGTGTGTGTGTGGATATTCTGGTGGAGCTAATACAGCCCAATAAGGAATTGCTCCATCCTATATTTGTGAAGTTCTTATTTTATCTTGCATCTATTAGCCTACAGGCAGACAGGACTCCACTACGTACTTCACCGCAGTGCAGAGTGAGTGTGTGTGTGCGTGCAAACGTGCTCGCATTTTGAGTGTGATGTATTGAGCCAATCACTGAGTGACGTCTCATACATCATTTTTATTGCAGCGGTTTGGCCCTAACCCTCTTCCTTTCCTGTGTTGCTCAATCTTTCCTTCTCTCCATTTTAGGCACAAGTGGTGGAGGAGAAGATAAATAATAAAGTTTTCATGAGACTTTCACATTCTCCGAGACAAAGAGGGCTTGTCAGTGCACTGTGAGACAAGATTTACTGTGTCAAACCATACAAGCCTCCCTGACATTAGCTCCCTGACCTCTTGTATCTGTCTACAGGTGGTGGCATTACTTTTTCTGGGCAGCATTTTGAGCAAGCACCATGCAGATTGATCCATTTCTAGCTGAGGTGGAAGTCATAAATAATAACGCCTGGGATCAGCTGCCATGCCTCTCTCTGTAGAATATAAATTGAGCCTTTTACCTTCTCACCATATTGTTGAAAGTAAACATTTGAATTTTACAACAATAAACACATCCTTTACTTTCAGAGTTCCATTCTTTCTCATTCAACATCATAACCAAGCATTAAACATTCCAAATGTGTCTCATTTCTGGCTCTAATGAGCTTTGATGGGCTGCTTTTGTTTGGCCAGCCCGCATTATTTGGCTCACTCTACACAGCCTTTATTATGCTAAATAACAAGCCACAAGACTTCTTTGTTGTTCCTAATGTCATTGAAAAAAAGTGCCATTTCACCGCTAATTGTCCTCTCTAATCTTCTCACAGATAATTGTTTTTATCCCAACAAAATCTGTCTTGGCTCATGGTTCACCGTCTCTTGGACGCACAGTTCGGTTTTGATTCAACTTCCTCTGAATCCCAGTTTGCTCCTTGAAGGAGGCTCATATGAAACAACTTGGCTCAGGATCGAGATCTTTCAATAGTAATTCCTCATTGAGGTTTCAGTTTCTGGTACATGATCCCACTGAGCTCTAATTAACACAAGGGCTCAGTGTCTTTTTGGTTGTTAAACAACAGGCAATAAATCCTGCTCAATAATTTCTACATATTTTTTTTTTTTTTCAGCATGTAATGTTTATATGTAATGTTGAATCTGATACAGCTGAAGGCTCTTTAGAGTCAGTTGAGATTTTGAATGCAAACATTTTATATAGTTATGCAGAATTGATAGTTTATGCCAATATGTATTATAACTACTGGCACAAATATTGGTAACACTTTATAATACAGCCTGCGATTTATAGGGTAAGTTCATTGTCAGTAGCAATAAAAAACTTATGGGTTGCTACAGGTAATTAAATGTGGGTGCATTGGAAGAAAACAAGACTATGGGGAACAAATGAGTCAAAATTGGGCATTTTAGAAAGAATGAATGAATGATACTATTTTCTATTTTGTCTGGAATAATTCATAGAGATGAAGGAAAACCTGACGTGGAAACTCCAAGAACCTCTCAGAGCGGAACCTCCAGCTCCAGCCAGCTTCTCAGCTCTCTGCTTTCTATTGTGAAATCATCTGAGGTGAAATTAAAGCTGTGGCAAGTGCAGCTGAAAAAAGGAAACACTGCGTTTTCCTACTCTGCAAGAACAAGAGCCAACAGGCCTCTAGATACTATTTCATCTCACCAATACTTAAGACAAAATGCCCACACAAATGCAGTTTCTTGTACTGTTTGGATGCAGTGCTGTTTCTTATTTTGTCGAGATGTTCCAGGACATGAATAGTAAACCAAAATTTCTGGGGGTACCACTGAATATGACCCTTGAAGGATGTTATAAAAACTGAATTGGCCCTTGACAGATAAAAGGTTCCTCACCCCTGATCTAAGCTGTCCTGCCTGTCTAAATTCCAGGAATCACTGGTCAACTCCCATCCATGTGCTTTTCTTGAGGACAATAACGCCTTTCATGCAAAACAGTCAGGCTTTAGATCTGGTCATAGAACAGAACCTCCTGCAAATGCTGTTACTGATGACCTAGTTCAGTTATGAGCTACATTGCCCCCCACTCTGTGGATCACTACTGTACCTATGATACTGCTGATGACACCTTTGTTAAATAAGGTGTTCTGTGTTTGTTCTGATGATTCTGCTTACAACTGGTTCAAATCATGTCTTACTGGTAGAGTTCAGACTTCCTTACATAAATATTATTTAATTTCCAACTGAACACTGTGATTTCCATTTTATGCTGACAATACCATCTTGTAATGCTATCATAACTCGTGTAAACCAGGCCTTCTTCAGGATACAGTATGCATTTGACAACTTCCAAACCTCTTACTGATTTAAAACTTGTTCTAAATGCACACTCAAAAATACCAAATGCATGCATTGCACAAGAGCACGAAGGCTTGATGTTCATTCTCTAATCCATATCCCCAATTTGTTAAACAGAACAGAACAGAAAAACGTGGTCAGATATCACATTTTCATACAAACTCACAATCAACACCTAAAAACTAAAATATTAATTGTTTAATAATTTATTATTTAATAATATTTAATCTTTTACCTCATCAACTTCAGTGATTTTTGTAAATATCTGCTTTTTCTGACAAGTCACTCCAGCAGGATCTCCAGACAGCCTTCTTTTTCTAAGGAGGCTGACAGAACTGCATAATGAAAGTGAGGCATGTAGGGAACAGTTTAATGCCAATGATGTCACCATAAAGGAAAGGGAGGAAAAGAAATCGGTAAAAAGTTGGTTCATTAAGTGAAGTCGGTCCACATGTGTGGACGCTCGGAGTCGGAGACAGACACGGAGAAGAAAGAAAGAAGAAAGTGTTGAGCTCACGGCTTAACCAAATGATGCAAATAGTATGAAATGAATGATAAATTTTGATCAGAGAAGTGTTGGTTTTGGTATTAGTGATGGAAATGCCTGATGTAATTTAAGTAAGTTATTTGATTTTAATTACAGCTGATCATTACTCTGCACTTTTGCATGTTGCAATTTAAAAAAAAAAAGCGACAAAAGTGACAAACTTGTTTATAGTAAACACATTGTCTGCTGGTTTATTTTGTTACTTTACACATTCAATATGCTAATTAGTCCTTCAGCTGTTTGAATAGTAAAGTGCAAATTAAAACCAGACCTCTCTTGTGAGTTTGCCACCTTTAACGATTCAAAATTAGACAACTGTGAAAACATGCTAGGCTGACAGCTACAACTAATAACATTGATAATGGGTGTGCTAAATTGACTATAGGGGCTCTATTTTTGTCCCCACCACTGGCGGAGCGCAGGGTGTGCAATTGGGGTTGTTCCTCAACAGAGCTGGTTTCTCCCATCAAAATAGAAAAAAACATTATACAATCCATTATATTATTCACACTAGATTATATGCATTATATGCTCATGCTGCTGCCACTCTCCTCAAACCACTGGGCAAATTTATCATTGAGTCCTTAGATTTAGCTCTGAAGACAGAAATCACATTCACTAATGCTAGTTATTTGACAAGCTTGGATAATCATCACTGACACCACGAGTATCACTTGCAAAACAGAGCTTGAGTAGAGCTTGAGGCATGCATCTACTCACGAGAGGTTTGCCCTCGTGACAGCGTGGGATGTAAACATTGATGCTGTCTTCCTCGGCTGAACTGTAAAGCTAGCTAGCAGTATTGATTAGCTATATACTAATCTCTACAAGCTAACAATGTCAGACCAGGGTTAGGGGAATGGATACACGTTTCCTTCTGCACAGTGATACGGCTGGTGGGTGAAGTTCTGAAGAAAGAAAACAGTTCCTACATGAAAAAGCTCACAACAAGTTCTGTGGATTGTTTTGAGTAACCGAGTCATGATTTCTGGAAAGAGACACTGCCATTGAATTTTTCATTTTGACTCTTTGAGCAACACAAGCCGAGTGTTGTCTAGTTCCATTATATTTGAGAGAAGGCAGACATCTCTACAGCTGATATCTCCAGAACTCAGCAACTCACACCAAAACATTCTCGATGGATAAATATCACTACAGGCAAGAAGAAAAAATGTATATCAGATTTAGGAATGAACTATCCTTAAATCATGATTAAAATCTGATAAAAAAAAAAAAGTCTGATCGTCAGGAGGGTGGCTGGTTTCACCTTCTCAGAAACTGCTTGTATCTAACCAGCAACAAGAAACAAGGCTTGCTGTGTACAAGTTGCTCAGCAGCACTTAAAGTGAACATGCATCTTGTCAAACTGCCGTCCAGCCACACACAATCTCAAACACACTTACCTGGCATGCCCCGTCATCTCTTCACAGTTGGTTTCACTTCATTTTGGTGCTACGCCAGCATGAACACATGCACATACACACGAAACGCACTCTTGAATGAGCCAAACTGGCAAGCCTCATTGGAGATAGACAGCATTTTGGATGTTAAACAGGCACTGAGAACACTCATGCATGACTGAGTTCTCATTGTAGCAAATCTAAAGCATCACTTCTGACCAACATAACAGTATGTGATTTGGTCAAACTACTTGTGGCACAGGAGGCTGGAGTTGGCTAGAGGAAATCTGCCAACTAATCCCGAAAGTGGATCCAGGCAGTGCACAGTTCTTTGCTGGTCTCATATCGAATATTTTTTATTTCATCTGTCCTCAATTTGACACCACAAAGAATGACAGTAGAAAAGAAAAATAGCAGGGAAAAAAGGTCGTAATGCTTATTTCTTTTGAGTTATATACAATTAAATGAATCAGTCTTAAGAGCGACACACTTTTGCCAGGGGTTGTGAAAAAGAAACTCTGGTTTCCATGGGGTTTTCCCTTTGAGAGAACTGAGAAGGAAGAAGAGAGAAATGGGTTGAGGAAACGAAGGGTTAGGATAGGTCCAGAGGGTGGGGAAATAAGAGACACAACAAAAACTGTAAGGAGAATAGAACAAAAAAGAGGAGCAAAAGACAAAGAAGACGTGGCATGTTGTTTAGCCCACTAAGCCTCCGGGATGTCCCAGGGGTTTAGTTCTCTTCTATTTTTGATTTGATCCATGACAGCAGGACAGATCAGTACAAAAGCAGCCATTGCACTGCTGGGTGCTCACTGTGGAAGTATGCACTCACCTTCACATGCCACAAGAAATCAATCGCCACACAAACACTTCATAGAGCTCACTTGTGTGAAAGCCTCTGAGCTCAGAGAAATATCAAAACTGTGCTGTCTTTAGAGAGGATTTTAAACAAGAAGTGCTTATATTACAGAGGAAGACTTGGACTGTGTCTGCACAAACTTCTGAGGTGTTAGACACATGAATACGAACGGCACTCTGAGGACTATTACTACTGTCACTAGTATCTCTGCTACCACTGTGTGCCCCCCCATTTAATCAAATTTGCAACATACAAGCTGTAATATGCAACAGAGGATCTTTTTCTTTTGCTGAATTTGACACTAATCAGATCAAACACCATACTTGCAAACTCTGTGTAAGTGATTGCAACTTGCTTTTGTGAAACAGGCCTCTAGAAAGTATTTCATCTCACTGGTACACGTCCACACAAACGCAGCCACTTCGGCTGCTTGGCTGCAGTGCTGTTTTCTGCCTGAATGTCAAGTAATGCTACTGATCCTGTTATTATCACACTGACTGCTACTACTAGTATTACTATTACTGTTACCAGTTAGGGCTGGGTGTAATATCAATTCTAATTTTTGTTTTTTTGCATAAAAAAGTTCATGTTCAGTCAAAAACTAATGTAGATGATAGCTGGTTACATTATCCGAGTCACAACAGTAAGGCAAACTGTGGCTTAAATAATAATGAGCAGTCTATGAGCCTGCTGTCACTCAAGTGTCTCACTGCAGTTCACTGTGAACAGCTGCATCTATGAGAAGAATAGGTTTTAAAAAGCCTCTGGATCCTAATCTGCACTCCTGGTTTGCATTTGTTGATGAGTTATGATCTGTGGCTCGAGAGGTTAAGCCATGCGAGTTGACTGAACACTGCATAGATCCTGCTTTGTTCAGTGTGATGCTGCCAAGTAGTAACTCGTGCTAACTAGCCAGCTTTTTGGCTGTACTGCCCAGCCCTACTGCCAATGCTATTACTTCTACTACTAGAGTAGTGTAGTGGGAGAGGCAATAACAAGCAGCCAGAGTTCCCAATCCTTTTTTACATAGACACTTAGAGATGAATGGTAGCTGGAGGAATTCAGGCTTGGGTGAACTTTACTGCTTGAAACAAACAATGAGCATCCGTGTTGTAAAAAATTGATGGGAAGTCTAAAATACAAGATTGTACAAAGAGAGGACAACTCCAAGTCTTAAGGAGGACTGTGGTGAGATACATCCAGTGAGTGAGCGTTAAAGTCTATTGACTGCACTGTTCAAGGCTGTGGGAAGTTAGAGGATGAGATTTGTAGAGATCTCAACTTCAAGATTCTGTAGGATTTTCGGATCAATAAAGCAATTGAAGTGTTTCTGATTATACAAAGCATCCTCAACATGTCAGAACTCTGATTTGCACTGCTGCTAGTAACAGTGTTATTCCTGCTTGTAATACTACTAGTAGCGGTACTTGTATTGGTGCAGCTCTTGTTAAATTTGATAACGTAAATTGTGATATAGTATACTTAATTATACTGCTGAATGTTGGCGAAACAAAACTGATTTCATTAAATTGTGACTACATGTTATCAGCTTTCACACTGAATTGTATTTGTTTTGGTTCATACTCGAGTCAAGTGCTTAGCTTGTGTTTTGTGGGGCGGCTGTGGCACAGGAGATAAAGTGGTCGTCTACCACTCAGGAGGTCGGTGGTTCGATCCCTGGTCTTGGCAGTTCACATGCCAAAGTATCCTTGGGCAGGATAATGAACCCCTCCAAAAAAAACAAAAATCAAAAAACACTGCCACTGCCACTGATGCTGTGCCATTGGCATGTGAATTCATATGTATGTCTCTTTGGATAAAAGTGTAAAAGTGTCTGCCAAATGACTACGATAAATTGTAATTGATTTATGGAGAACGTTACAAATACTTTCCTTTCAAATTTATGTCAAAGGTGTGCAGCTGCATCCACTGTAACTCATACTGTTATACCTGTGCTACAACCTTTAATTCACTTTTAGCACTTTTCAACAGAATTAAATAGC